>VOIH02000059.1:0-52627 GCA_007844105.2 Rhamnella rubrinervis
CAAAAAAAATTTGCAAAGGAAAATGGAAAAGCATGCTCTTCCAAAACAATAAAGGAGCAACCATACTATAGAATTCCAAACAATGCATGCTCATACATTTTCAAGCTTATAAAGTTCTTAACCATGTTCAAACATTTTATACCTCTTATTATTACATTATATTAAAATGTTTTGAATACAAATTGATTTTTAATAAAAAATCTTGAAAATTATTAATTTAAAATTTTATCAAAAAATAGAAATTTATTGCTGTTAGCGGTGGATGGGAAAGAGACCATTAAATTTATCAATAGCAAAAATGAAACGGTGTAGTTTTGAATATTTCTAATTCCACCGTACCGTTTTGCCAAATAATAAGATTATAGGAGTGTCGGAAAGTTGCTCATTGTCAACCAACCACCACGTCGGCGCTACCTTATGTTTGTACATAAAAGTACAGTCCCCTTTTGCAAATCGAGGTTGTTCGCTAAAGGCGTGCTAGACCCACCCGCCTTTTCACCACGACGCACCAGTTTGCAATTTAGCGGTGGGCTGTGTAAGTCACGCGCTACGATTTGAAGTGAGATTGAAGATGCAAATTTAGTCAAACGTACATGATCTGACACTCTCTTGTCCTGTCCAGCTGTTGGTTCCGTATTTCCATGCAGACAGCTATGTACTTCTACGTACGGCCTTCAACATGTTGACGCGTGGATAGATATCATCCCGCCACGAAACTGAGGGTCTGTTTCGAATTACTTATTTAAAAATAGTATTTCTTTTAAAATCGTTTTTATTTAAATATTTTAGTTAAAAATATTTTAATAATAAAACAGTATTTAGAAAATTATAAAAATATTTTAAAAATATTTTATAGTTTTTAAAAACACTTTTTAAAAGTACGTGATTCTCAAAAAAATATTTAAAATATTTTTTATAAATAAAATACTTTATAATTTTTATCAAATATATTTTAAATTATTTTTTTATGAAAAATATTTTTTATTAAAAATAGTTCCATTAAAAACACTTCAATGGAATCTAAAAATCAAATTTTGGTCTTCCTCTTGATCCGATGCGTTGTGTTGGCTCATCATCTACAAGAAGAACTCCAGCGGGCATATTAATTATGGACTTTCAAATATTTATTTTATATGAATAATTTTGCAGAGTTGTAGACTTTTATTATAAAAATGAGAATTTTCATTAAAGTAAAAACAAAATTCTACAAAGTTTTATATATTTCGCACTTTTATAAATTTTAATTAAATACTTCAGATTTTCTTAAATTTCATTAAAATATTAATTGAGCATCTCATCGCTTTTACATATTGAATATATTTAAATTTTTTAATTTAAATTTTTTTGAAAATTGAATGCATTAAATTTATACGTAATAATTATTTTTTGCGTAGCAACCTTTTTAAATAATTACCCAAAAAGAAAAAGTAAACAAATAAGAGGTGGTTTTTTTTCCATATAAAAAGCAAGAAGTGGTGAGTTATATATTTATTTATATTCATAAGTATTCCTGCCAAGTGTGGCTGGAAAGCAGAATGGGGTACAGGGGCACGTGTGTCTAATTAAAGTATTATTTTTATGGTTTGGGTTATTGGGTCATGGTTCACATTACGGACAGCTGTGTATCATTCCGTAAAACATTTATATTTTTATTTATTTTTCCCTCTTCTCTCTTCGATAGAGTCTAATAAAGTTTTCTGTACTGTACGGTATGTTCAACGCTTCTCTTCAGAACACCGACACCTACTCTTCGAGTAGGCATAGCTGTTTTTAAAAATAAAATAAAATAAAAGAAAAATTTTATGTAAAATTGAAGGTATTTTTAATTTTTATCATAAAATTAACTAAAATTTTAATTTGATTAAAAATTGGATAAAAAATTGAAAAGGTGTATGGATATGGCATTGAAAATCTTTTATTTTAATTTTAATGCCTTCAATAGGCTTCGCACAGTACTGCTTGGGCTTATAGACCGATTCGGGTTTGGATACAGGTTGGGTATGTTCGAATTTGGATATAAGATTGGGCTTTGGACCCAAATTTGGATTTGAGTCTCTAAGCCTGGATCAAGTCGCTAAAATGTTTGACCTCCCAGATTCAGAGACTCACAGCATTGTAAGCGAGATGATGATCAATGAAGAACTTCATGCAAGATGGGACCAGCCAACTGGTTGCATTCTTGTCCATGATGTTGGCCACACTAGGCTGCAAGCTTTAGCATTCCAGTTAACCGGACTGGGTATGCAAGGAACGCAAGTGGATAATTCCGAGGAACCGGCCGGAGCTCACGGGCTAGCTGTGAGAGGTTCCCAGATGGATTCCTCAGCCAGCATGGTGAGCCTGAAGGGATTCGTGCTTAAAGGAATATAGCAGTTGAGATTCTTGGAAGAGATGGCTATGCCTTTCTTAGATAACTATTCGGCTATAGACATTTTCCTTGTTTTGTAGTGGCTGGAGTTCATTTTGAGTCCCGAGTTCAAGTTTTGACCATTTTAACATTGAGGGGTGGTTACTGATTTAATTGTTAATATGGTTTTGCTACGGGTTATAATAATCAAAGTGTGTGAATTTTTGTTTTGTTTCTTCAGATATCAGTCACATTGTTGGTGTCATTACGTAGCTCATAGAGATCATTTTTGTCCCTTGTGGCATGGTCTCTGTGAAGTCAACTGATCATTTGGCAAGAACACGTATTGAAAGGTCGAGTAACTGTGTCTCTTAGCTTGGATTTTTGATTGTTGGGAACTGACCCTCTCGCCCTCTGCCTTGTAATAGGAAAAATGATAAAGCAAAAAGGAATGTTGTTGTGCGGTTTAGCTTCAAGTTAGAAAATGCCTGCATAGCTCTCCAAAAGCTCCATTTGAGGTCTAGTTTCTGAATAACATATTCCAACTTTTTGAAATGGTTTTACAATGAAATCTTTCTGATGTGTACGTATTTCCTTAGGATTAAACTCTTAACCTATGCCCGTTTTATTATCCAATGTTTGTGGGACAAATCCTTCATTTTCTTTTACGTTCGAAACCAGAAGGTCATTCTTGTTAGGAGCGGAATCACCATAAAACCATGGCCACAGGTTAATCAGTGTTGAATTAGGCTTATAGCAAATGCCCTAAATTTGTTAAAGCCAATTAATCACGGTTACAAGCATATGGCTCATAGGAATAGGATAGAAAGTCGCCATTTTAAAGGTTGGAAATGGGAAGGTTTCTAATATCGAGATGCATAGTGGATATTAGGGATTTGGAAAATTAGCTGATTCCATTAACATTACCATAATTCCATGCGGCTAAATCCACTTCCCATTTTCCATTTTTCTTCATTTTACACTATATAACTTCAATTTTATGTAACTGTACCCAAAGAAAATAAATTTTACAAAATTGATTATAACAATCCAGGCACTTGTAAACAAAAGACATCCCCCAGTATCACCAATTATTCAAATCGAACAAGTCTTTCATTTCCTTTATCATGTCAAAGAAAAAAAAAATGTTACATGAAGCCATTTTTCAAAAGAAATATAAGAAAAAAATAATAATGTAGAAGAGGAGGAGAAAAAGATAACCAAAGATTTTAAGCCAAAAGGCAAGACAGTACGAAATGCAAGAGGAAAATTGCATGTGTCAGTTTTGATGAGATGAAAAACTATTTCCAGTTCATGAATAGTGTTTGCTAACATAGTAAGTATACTTGCTCACCATGGATTCAGCTTTCAGCTTCCTCTGATGTATTTGAAGAATTTGAAGTTTCCACATTTTCTTCATTATCTTTCTTCAAACTCTCTTCACTAGCCTCCTTCAAACTCTCTTCCTATCAGTCTTCAAACTCTCTTCCTATCATTCGAACTCACTTCGCTATTAATCTTCAAACTCGCTTAGCTATCATTCTTCAAACTCTCTTCAGTATCCTTCTTCAAACTCTCCTCTTCGCTATCCTTCTTCAAACTCTCCTCTTCGCTATCATTCTTCAAACTCCCTTTGCTATCCTTCTTCAAACTCTCCTCTTTGCTATCCTTATTCAAACTCTCTTCTTAGTTATCATTCTTCAAACGCTCTTCGCTATCCTTCTTCAAACTGTTTTCTCTATCCTTCTTCAGACTCTCTCCCTATACTTCTTCAAACTCTCTTCTGAGCTATCATTCTTCAAATTCTCTTTGCTATCCTTCTTCAAACTCTCTTTGCTATCCCTCTTCAAAGTGTCTTCATTATCCTTCTTCAAACTCTCTTCTTAGCTATCATTCTTCAAACTCTCTCGCTATCCTTCTTCAATCTGTCTTAGCTATCCTTCTTCAAACTGTCTTCATTATCCTTTTTCAAACTCTCTTCAGTATCCTTCTTCAAGTTCTCTTCACTATTCTTCTTCAAACTCTCTTCTTCACTATCTTTCTTCAAACTCTCTTTACTATCTATCTTCAAATTCTCTTCACTATCTTTGTCTTTGCTATTCATTTCCCCAGCTTTGTTTCAAGATCTATGACAGCTGAGGTTAAGGATCTCACATTTCGGGCATCTGCTAGTCGACTAGGCGATGATACCTGTCAAGCAACACAAAAGGTTCTAACTAGAGTTAGAAAATCACCAAGCTGTTGGTTCAATGATCTTGAGAAATTGAGTGCACATTACAAAAATATGCAAGTAATAACAACTAACGCAAAATATGCATATGATTTTTGCAAGTGTTTTATTCTTGTATAACCTTCAGAGGAAGTGAGGACCTCACCGAACAACTTAGCAAAAGTCAGTCTTAATTCTTAAATTTCTTTCCCTTGTTAACAGTTGACATCATTCTATGGCAGTAATACCACCTTTCTCCCCTAACTCAGAAAAGAAGGAATACCGGACATCAAATTATTGATTCAAATGTATTCTCATTAGTGGTAATGTGCAAGTGATTTTTTTCAGTGCCTTGAGGCAGAGTGCAGGAAACTAAATTCTACACAGCATAACATTCTTTCATCTAGATTTTGATTTTGGTTGTCCAATTCAAAGTGAAAATACTTACACAATTAGAAATCAAACTTTTCAAGCTTACCTCCATCATTATTTTTCATTTTCATAAGCTCTACATTTGAAAGCCATCTCTCAAGTTCTAACACAGAGTTGAATTTATTTACTATGATCCTTTTGATAATGTTATTTACTATGATCCTTGCTGGTGAAACATAGCATAATTGAGAACAGAATCAGATAAAGACTTCAATAAGAAATTTTTTTTTTAACAACTAATAAGTGATCTATTTTTTCATTAATTTAAAGTACCCACTGTGACAGGAACTGTGTACTAGAAAAAGCCTTGTCTACTTAGGTTCTGATTTTCATAAACAAAGGCAACTGTTTCTAGTTTGGAAGAGGAATTTCAGATAAGGAAACTATAAGTGAACCTCAATGGAAGCTAATCATTGGATAAGTGGCTTGTCCTTTTACTGATAAACTAAAAAGCATAGAGAGCAACAAAAGTTTAGAGTTGCTTCTCAAATTTTAGGAAAGACACGACAACAAAATATACAAATACAATGGCATATTACTAGTCTTAATCAAATATTCATCGCTAACAGGTAACTTAAATAACATGCGGCAACAAAATATGCAATTCTTAAACATTCTACCATCATGGTAGATTACTAACCTTAATCATTATTAGCAGGTAAATGAAAAGCATTAAAATAAACCCTGAGACTCACCTTTTCTAGTCGCTCTATGCGTTGTTTTAGATCCTCAACAGATGCTTCCTTGTAAATACCTTGAAGAATATAAAGGGTGTGGGAATGAAGATCAGCTGAACGATGTTGTTCAAGCATACAGTGAGGTACAGGGGACTGACAACCCACTGCATAAAAGGGCAGCTCACAAGCCTCATTGGACACACTGTAATGCAATGTCTATCCATCTCACGTCTCATGATCTCTTCTGAGCACTTTTGTTCACATGGAATAATTTTGAAGGGACAAGAAGAATCATGCTTTTCAAGAGCCATGCAGAAAATATGGTATTACACCCCTCATTTGTGCAAGACATGGACCTAAAGCTGCATTCAGGAATGTGCTCAGCGAGCTCTTCTGCAGAATCAAATTTCATGTCGCAGTGATATTCACTCTTGAAGTCAACATTCTTAAGCAAAGTTTGTGCAATCGCTTCCCTTTTATCAATCAACCAAAATCCATTAATTTCCATTTCCTGAACGAAATCATCTATCTTATCTTCTCTCTTTTCACTTAGCAGCCATCCGAGACTCTACTAAATAAATTTCTCTTTGAACTTGCAAAGTCATCAACAAAATCAGAAATGATTTCAAAAGGATGGTCAGATAATTCTGCTTCTGGACCACCTTCTAGGATAACAGATTCTGCAACAAAAGTTTCACTTCTCTGAGTAATAAACTCCACCATTTCTTTTCTCATATCAACAGCCACTGAAGCGGGGCTCTTGAAGATATCACCAGTAGTGTTGTCAACACAAGCCGTAGCTAGTCCTGGGAGGAAAGCTTGAGCTATTTTGCGAACTATTTCTGTATCATAAAGATCACAATGAATTGAGGGACCACCCTCTTTACCATCTTCTATCTTCTCTGTTACATGTTCCGTGCTAGTTTCAGCACTGTCCATGCTAGAAGATATCTACAAAACAAGGCTATAGAACCACTTATACAGGAGAACTATTTTTAAAAATTAAACACAAAACTGACAAAATTATATAAACCACCCAAAAATAAATAAATAAAGAATATCCCAAATTCATATTTTGTTCAAACCATAGCTTACTTGGAGATTCATATGTTGTTTTAACCTACCCTTTCAATAGCTTAAAGCAGTCCAACTTCCTAGAGAACATACTATTCATTTGACATATTTAGAGGAATAAATCGTATTCTTCATCAAATAAGTTAATAATAAATCCTGGAATTCTACATGTCTTATAAATCTCATACCCCATTTATAGCAACATTTTGTTACATTTTCCAGAAACGATTTTACCCCCATAAATTTTCAATTCCCAGTTAATCAGATCAACATCCTAAAACAGTGGAAAAATCTGAAGAGCGTTTTCCACAATTGGAAAAGTGAAATTGCGGTTGGACAAGTCCCAATGTTCAAAAATTGAACTCAAACAACGTCTTACAAAGTTACAATTTCGCCTCTAAAATCACAAAAAAGAAAGAAAATTTATTGAAGCAGAGGTATTTGGCCATTAGATTTTAAACAATTTCTTTAAAATAAATTAATCTTCCTTTTTTTGGGAAAAATTACCTTATAGATTTTCACAATGGATTGAAGATCCGCCCCAAAAGCTTCAAAGTTCAATCCTTACATCCATATTTCTGCACCAGAACTTCAATTCGTCAAATACAGCAGCGAGAGAGAGAGATCAATTATACACGTTGAAAGGAATTTATACCCAAATGCAACAAAACCCAAATGGTAAATATTTCTAAAATGGTATTAAAAATGGAAAATTTGAGGAAAACACATGCAGCTTTTGAGGCAATTCCTCGTCGCTCTCGACCAGTAAAGCCCCAGTTAACCAGCTCCCCTAAATTTAGCGGCGTCCTCTGTTTTTTAGCCAACTGTTTCTAACTGTATTTGTCGTCGTTGTCTAAACTTTTCTCATTCACAGTGGAGTGGGTCCCACTTTTACCGGGGGTGGGGGGTAAAAAGCAAAAAATAAATAAAATGTAGTCAATTTTATTGGAATTAATAAATAAATTCTTTTATGGGCTTTTGGGTGATATGGGCTGACAACGTTAGGGTGTTCGAAGAAGTGATTTCACCTTGGATAGCCAATTTAACGAGTGGGCCTGTGGGGTGCTAATTTCGTTTGTGTTTGGTTACTGAGAAAGGTGTCGAAGAGATATGTCCCTCTTTTTCTTTCTCATTCAACAAACAGAAAGTTGGATTTTTAATGAGGAGCAATTCACTACCAAAATTTTCATATGTTTTGGGTCGTGATTGGGAACTAGGGTTTCTTTTGAAGTTGTTTAATTGTAGGAGTTTGAAATTTCTTCAATTTAAGCTTAATTGCTTCCTTGAACTTGTTGCGTTCTAAGGTTTGAGCAGAGCTGCAAATGGCAACAGCTACATATCCACCTCCGCCGCCTTATTACAGGCTCTACAAAATTACCTTGAAGACCCTAAGTCTGCTCCGGCCTCCTCCACCTGTAGAAGGGACATACGTTTGCTTTGGTGCCAATTACACTGTGAGAATTGCTCATTCTGTACATTTTTCTGTCAAATTGTGTTTGAAATCTGTAGACTTTATTGTAAACTGACGTATTCAATCCCCATTTGTTCTTGGAACTATGAGGTAAGAGGAGGAAAATAGTTTAGGAAATTGCTGAATGTTGATGCAAAAGAATGTAGTGTTAGATTCAATTTTGAAACTTTAGGTTTTGCTAGAAGAATTTTGGGCTTTCTTCATCTTAAAATGAGTTGGTTTTTCAGAGTCCAATTTAGTTTGATTTTTCTCTTTTCAATAATTTATGTGCATTTTATGTAGACTGATGACGTTCTCCCAAGCTTGGAAGAGCAGGGTGTGAGACAGCTATACCCAAAAGGACCAAATGTTGGTAAGGGTACCACCACTCTGGTTTTGTAGCGTATCTCTATCATTAGGTGGAAGTATTACTTTAGGAAAATTGGAAGTAGTTTGAATGCTTTCCTGCTTTTAACCATTGTCTCATCACCAAATCTAATAAGAGGTTTGGTAGAATCATAAGGTGATTTACAGTTGCAAGGTTGGTAGTAGTAATGAAATTTAGTGTTTACTTATTTTCTGTTTCGGGATATGGGAAAGTTTATGTTGTGGTTTACTTTTGTCATTTGTGTGTTTTTCGTCCATGTTACTTTTGCTCATCTGGTTTCTCTTTTGCTGCTTCTCTGATAAAAATTCTGATTCCTTTTAGACTATAAGAAGGAACTGAGGTCTCTTAACAGAGAATTGCAGCTGCATATTTTGAGCTTGCTGATGTTCTTGTCCAGAGGCCATCACAATATGCGAGAGGAGTGGAGGAGATATCCCTAATATTCAAAAACTTGCATCACCTTCTTAACTCATTACGGCCACATCAGGTAAAATATTTTCAGCTAGTATAATGTCAGTTTCAGTTTGGGTGAAAATAATATACTCCATTATGTAGTGTCTTTACCTTACAGGCTAGAGCAACAATTATTCACATTCTAGAACTTCAGATTCAACGTCGTAAACAAGCTGTGGAGGATATTAAGAGGTATGGTTTCATTTATTGCTAAAATGCTCGATGAGACCTAAAGTTAAAATATATTGTCTGTGTTCTGGAGCATTTGAATGAAAATTGTGCTGTCCTTTGAGCATTTGAGTTAATTGTTTCTGTTTAATTTTATCTATAGACTATAGCATAATATTCAAGGTATCCTGTTGTGCAGCCCAGAATGATTTTTTTTGTGGAAAAGAAGCAAAACTTGTCACATTTGTCTAACTCATATATTTTCAAGCCGAATTCAACAATGAAAAGAGTCAAATAAAGAAAAATCAGAGTGATGAAATAAGCTTGAGCAATTTAGTACTTGGTTTGTCTATGTACGAGCCTAATTGTTGGGGATGTTACCATTAAACTGAAAGCAATGATGGTGTTTTACCTTATGTTTGGAGTATGAAATAAATAGGAAAGGAAGTTGGAATATAAAGAAAACCTTCACATGTTATGATAGCAAGTTGGTTCCTAGAATGCATGTATATCTTTTATCATTTATGTTATGTTTATCCTTTTTATTTTTCCCCATAATCTTTTCTTTTCTTCTTTGCTGGATCCTGAACTCTAAATATAGGGCTAATGAGAACTAAAATATATTTGACTAGGTTGTTTCTATGCATAATAGGATCTTATTTTAGAAATATTGTTTAGAACAAATTGATATACTTTTCTCCACACATAAGATGTACAGGGATTTTTCTTTTGTATTTTTTCGATATTGGGGGTAGGGAATTTGAACTTGGGTCTTTGCTGAGGAAACAATGGCTTTTCACCACTGTGCTGCCCTATGGGACAAGATTGGGGGCTGTAAATGTTATCAGATGTGCGATGCTTTGTGATTACAGTAATTGCTTACAAAGTGCTTAACCTACTCGAATCTACTGCTAGTATGCAGATTGCAATTGGAGCTGATGAGTATGTAGATCCTTCTGACTTCTTGTTTTATTTTTATTTTTCTTTTTTGATTGTCTAGGAGGAGAGAAGAAGCACAAAGACTTCTCAAGGAGTCCTTGGGAACTTTGGATGGACAGTAGTTCATACTCTGTGTTGAAATTGGGAAAGCTCATGACTCTTCTACTAACTCATTGAAGCTTTTGGGAAAAATTTATTGTTGTTCCTCTCATGGGTATTTTGTTGGTTTTCTTTGTTCATTTTTATGCTAATCTGGGAAGGAAAAAACACCCTTTATCTCTCCCTTTTTCTGTTGTATGAATTTTGAAGGTAATTTCATATTTTTCCTTTTTTTTTTCCGCAAATGAGAAAATGACGGGCCAAATGGAAATTATAAAGCATTCTGCAAGTGGGTGTTTGGGTGTATGTATATGATTTTCATTGATTTAATTTGGCAATGTCATCCTTCTGATACATATTCTTAGACATACAAGATGTTTAAATTTTGACCGTTATACATTTGAATGACAAATTTGGGAGTACATCAAACAAAAGGTGGAAATAATGTAGTGTTTTCTTTTTAAGAAAAAACACTGCTTGCAAATTTGAATCTTAAAGGAGTAAAAATAAATTTTAAAAATGCTTTGTCTCTACTGATAACCGCCAGTAGTTTTCTTTTCATTCTTTTTTTTCCTAATAAAAATTGAGAAATTAAAGTTTGAGAAAGCTATTTATTTTTTTAACTAAAAAAATAACGTTTTTGGTAATTTGATGTAGGTCAAATGGCCGAGAGGGTGATGACAAATTTGACTAGTCCAAATCTCCTAGGCCCAAACTTATCAAAAGCCCATGGTACCGACCCAAGACTATAAACGGATCGGGTTTAAATCCAGATGATCCATCGGTAACTGAACGCCAGGTCGTATAGCACGCGCTCCATGTACATCCTGCCGTGTAGAGGTGGCAGACAGCGAATTCGTATCCTTTCAAATTATTATTTTTTATTTAAATATAATCTAATAAGTTAAAAAAATAAAATTTATTTTTTAAATTAACAGATGATTTATTATTCGACATGTTATTACTTTAATTATTTTTTATCAAAATTAATTAATATATTAATCTATACTCGTTGCATCCATATAATTCATTTTACATTTTATTATTCTAAAATAATAATAATATTTATTACAAAAAATAATATAATTAAAAAATCAAATATACTTATTATATTTTTTATTAAATTAAAATTCATATAAATTATACAAAATTAAAAAAATAAATAATTCAATAAACATTATAAAAAATATTCTTTATAAATTAAATATATAGTAACAAACATTCAAAAATATAAATAATAAAAAATTAATAATGCACAATAAAATTAAAATTTTTATTAATATATTATAAAATTATTAAAATATCTTTATTAAAAATGAATTATAATGAATTTCACCAGGTCTGTAGGGATGATTACTTTATTAATCCGTTGCGAGTCTAAATTCTCTCAGCTAAACCCAAATACTACTTTAATATTCACAAAAAAAAAATAAATTTAGTAGCGGGGTTCGCTTCGCATTAACTGGACGCATGTGATGATTCTACCACGCCACATGGAACCTGATGTTTATATGAAACGAATTACACTTCTGATTTTCTAGGGAAAAACTCAGAACAGAAGCTTTCACTCGATTTCTAGCCCTAGTATTCAGTTTTCCCGAGAAACAAACACACCCTTAGCTGTACTTATTCTGGAAAAATAAGAAACGAAGAGAAAGCAACGGCAATGGCGGTTTCGGAGGAAGAATGTTCCTCTGCCAAATCACGATCATCTTCATCGGTCTCCAGCAGCACTCACTACTTGGCCAAGTGTGTCCTTAGAGGAAGCGTCGTTCTCCAGGTTGTCTACGGTCACATCCGCTCTCCAACCTCCCTCGACGTCGTTTTTGGCAAGGTCCTCCTTTCTTTCTAACTTTCACTCTGACTCTTCCCTGCTTTTCTGGATTTCATTTAATGTAAGAATGTATTTCAAGGGCTTATATTTATCTGAATGACTTTAATTTAAACTGTTGTTAGTTTCAAATTTAGCTCCAAGGTCATCTAGTTGATCCTTTTTGGTTACGAGCTTAATTTGATAGTGATTTCTTATTGCAATTTGCATGCAATGCAAAAATTCAGGAGACTTCCATAGAATTGGTAATAATTGGTGACGATGGGGTAGTTCAATCCGTAAGCGAGCAGCCTGTGTTTGGTTCAATTAAAGACCTTGCCATCCTACCCTGGAATGACAAGTTCCGCTCTCACAATCAACAGGTTTGCCAGTTGTTTCAAGTATCTAAATTTTTGTTTTTGTTTTATTTTAAATATCAACTTGTATTTGTGATTAATTGATTTTGAATTTTAAAGCTTTTTCTCTAGTTTAATGATATATGTATTGCCCTTTTGTTGTGGTAGATGCTGGGTAAGACCTGTTGGTTGTTATTTCTGATTCTGGGAAGCTCTCATTTCTCTCTTTCTGCACTGAAATGCACAGGTAATCTTTTTTTTTTGGCTTTATATATTGTTGCCAGACTTTGCTCTGCTATGTCTTCTGTTTAACTTTGCTTCTTGTGAAGCAATTCTTAGTCTTTCTTGTAAATTGTCTGTTGGCATAGATTCTTCCCTGTAACGCAAGTACAACTTTCCAATCCTGGAAACTCGAGGAATCAGCTTGGAAGAATGCTAGCTGTTGATTCCAGGTAGGTCACTTTGCAATGTGTGTGTTTTGGTTTACTTCCTGAAATTTTTGTTTTTCTTTCTATTATTTTGATAATATAGGGCTAAATGGACACATATTTGCAAAAGCTTAGTTTCAAATTCATTAGCTGAGATTATGTAGGCAGTGGAAGTAGAGCATAAATTTTTATCGTGTGTGTAAGATATGTTCATTCTTCTCTTTTTGTCTAGATTATTGCATGCATGAAATTATTTAGCTGAAAAAGAAGAAAAGAAAAAAAAGGGCTTATGGAGTTCCTGGTGATTTTCTGTAATCCTTTCTTCTTTACTCTTATTTTTACAGTGGATGTTTCATTGCTGCTAGTGCTTACGAAACGGTTGGCTATGTTCTCTGTTTCAGTGTCTGCAGGCTGTGATATTATTGATCAGGTTGAAATACTTGCTTCTTATGAAAGGTTTTGTGCTGCTGTATACATTTGAAAAAGCAACACGTTAAACTTTTTCTTTGTTTAATATGTTTCTGTGTACCTGATGTTCTGTTTTGCACCACTATTTCAGAAAATAGTTTATCCTCCTGAGAATGAAGGAGATGTAATTACTGCCAGAAGTGCTCAGAAAAACAATATATCTGGTACTATATGGAGCATGTGCTTTGTTTCAAAAGATCCTAATCAACCAAGTAAGGGCATAATCCTGTACTAGCCATTCTTTTAAATAGGTATGAAAATTGTGTTAAGGGAGTTTGAAGTTCCACAGTTTACATTGTTTGAGGATGTAATTGATTTTGCTATTATTTTCTGGTGCTCTGGGGTCTATCTTAATTGAAACCAACTATTTTCTCATTACAGGAGAGGAGCGCTTCTTACTGAATTACTATTACTGGGATGGAATATTAAAAGCATGCTATTTCCGTTCTCTCACAGAGTGTTGAAGCTGGACCTTTAGCATATAACATTGTTGAAGTTCCACATTCTTATGGATTTGCTGTTATCTTTAGGGTGGGTGATGCTGTCATAATGGATCTTAGAGATCCTTATAGACCTTTTGTGTCTATAGAACAAACCTAAATTTTTACCAAATGCAGTTGAGGAGCAGAATTTTGTCAAGAATCGGTCTAGGGTGCATGATGTTGATGATGAAGGTTTATTTAATGTTGCTGCCTGTGCTTTGCTGGAGCTGAGAGATTATGATCCCATGTGTATAGATTCTGACAGTGACAATATAAGTTCTCCATACAAACATGCTTGTTCATGGAGTTGGGAACCAGGAAATATTAGAAGTCCTAGGATGATTTTTGTGTTGATACAGGAGAGTTTTTCTTGCTTGAACTTTTCATTGATTCCGATGGCCTAAAGGTTCAGCAATCTGATTGTCTTTATAAAGGTTTACCGTGCAAAGCACTTTTGTGGGTTGAAGGTGGTTATTTGGCTGCTCTTGTAGAGATGGGGATGGGATGGTCCTGAAATGGAAAATGAAAGGCTGCTTTACAGCAGTCCTATTCAAAACATTGCCCCAATCTTGGATATGTCAGTTGTGGATTACCATGATGAGAAACAAGATCAAATGTTTGCCTGTTGTGGAGTGGTACCGAGGGTTCACTAAGGATCATTGAAGTGGTATCAGTGTAGAAAAGCTATTGAGAACTGCCCCTATCTATCAAGGCATAACTGGTACTTGGACAGTTCGAATGAAAGTAATTGATTCATACCATTCTTTTCTTGTGCTATCATTTGTTGAAGAAACCAGGGTACTATCAGTTGGTCTAAGCTTTACTGATGTGACTGATTCAGTTGGTTTCCAGCCTGATGTTTGTACTTTGGCATGTGGCCTTGTAAATGATGGGTTACTGGTTCAGATTCACCAGCATGCAGTTAGGCTTTGTTTGCCCACGAAGGTTGCACATTCTGAAGGTA
The DNA here is from genome assembly GCA_007844105.2 of Rhamnella rubrinervis. NCBI lineage: Eukaryota > Viridiplantae > Streptophyta > Magnoliopsida > Rosales > Rhamnaceae > Rhamnella > Rhamnella rubrinervis. Next base: position 14,745 of record VOIH02000059.1, read on the forward strand.
TTGCTTTGCCTTCTCCTGTTTGTACATCTTGGTTTCCAGATAACATGGGTATTAATTTGGGGGCTGTTGGACATAATCTGATAGTTGTTTCTACCTCTAATCCATGTGTTTTGTTCATTCTTGGGGTTAGATTGCTATCCACATTCCAGTATGAAATTTATGAAATGCAACATTTGAGATTGCATTATGAATTATCATGTGTATCCATACCTCCAAAATGTTTTGAGCGAAAATGTGTTAATACTCCCATAAGTCTTCCATCTGAAGTTGACATCAGTAAATGCTTTGTTGTTGGCACACATAAGCCTTCAGTAGAAATTTTGTCTTTTGATTTGGATGAAGGCCGAGGCTTGTTGCTGTTGGGACAATTGAATTGACAAATACTCTGGGAACTGCTATAAGTGGTTGCATCCCTCAAGATGTAAGGCTTGTATTAGTTGATCGGCTTTATGTTCTTTCTGGACTGAGAAATGGAATGTTGCTTCGGTTTGAGTGGCCTGCTACCTCTACAATGTCTACATCGGCAATACCTGGTCGCAGTACTCTTTGTTCACTTTTAGCCAACACTGATGGTGCCCTGTCTAGCATTTCAGCACCAAATACTTTTGGCCTGCAGATATCTGAAAAGACAAAGCACAATTTTCCGTTACTCTTCAATTGATTTCCATCCGTCGCATTGGCATCACCCCAGTTTTCCTGGTTCCTATGAGTGACTTGCTTGATGCTGACATAATTGCTTTAAGTGACAGGCCTTGGTTGTTGCATACTGCAAGGCACAGCCTTTCGTATACATCGATCTCTTTTCAATCTTCAACACATGTAACTCCAGTATGTTCTGTTGAGTGCCCCAAGGGAATTCTGTTTGTTGCAGAGAACAGTTTAAATTTGGTAAGATTCTAGTTCTGTTATTGAATGCTGTTGTCTCATTTTGTAAAAGCTAGTCTTTTATTTTGAGCTTGTCAAAATTATGTTTTCAAATGCTTGGATTATATAAGGAAAGCAGCATCATGCTATCTGTCAGATGATGAAACCAAAACTGTCCTCTTAGGGCCTGTTTGATAACATGGTTGTTTTTGTTTTTGTTTTAGCTTTTGTATTATTTTTGGGAAATTACATTACATCCATCTGTTTTGCAAGTTTCTGTGTATGGACGGGAGGGATATTGCAACAAAGTTGAGATTTAAGGGATGTTTCTGGAATTTCTAGAAGTACGAATGCATGTATACAAATATTGTAGAACGTAGGGGATGCTAATGTAATTTTCTTGTTTATTATTAGTATTAAGTGCTTCACACTGATTTGTGGGGCAAGAATTAACTTGTACTTTAAAGTCTCAATATTAGTTAATCATGTTACTATTATATGTATTTCTTGATTTCTCGTCTTAAAACCAGTTTGTTTACATTAATCATCCTCTTACTTACAGTGTTGTGAGCTCATTGTTCTATCATGCCTGAGCATCTGTCGTGTTAGAACCTAGAAGGAAAAAGTATTTACTGTATGATGATTCTATGAAATCAGTGTATTGTTCTTTTATCAATGAAGTAAAATTTTTCTGTAAAAAGAAAAAGAAGATTTTGATTGATGAATTTTATCTTAATGTTGGTCATTCTGATACTAGTTTGTATACTATGCTCTAGGTGGAGATGGTGCACAGTAAGAGGCTTAATGTGCAGAAGTTTAATCTTGGAGGAACCCTCGGAAGGTCCTGTATCATAGTGACAGCAGGTTGTTGATTGTGATGAGGACTGACTTGAGTAATGATACATGTTCATCTGATATATGCTGTGTGGATCCTCTTAGTGGGACACTGTTATCATCTTTTAAACTTGAGCACGGAGAAACAGGAAAATCCATGCAGTTAGTGAGGGTGGGAAATGAACAGGTTTTAGTTGTTGGAACCAGTCTGTCTTCTGGTCCAGCAATAATGCAGTGGTGAGGCTGAGAGGTGTATCATCTGATTCCATGCTTTTTCCTTTCTTCATGGTTGCTTCTTCTTCTTTGAATTTTTCTTAATCATAATGTATTATCAATTTATGGCTTGCTTTTTACATGAAAATTTTATGGACTTTAGAGTTAATGTAATTGCCTTGATGCCTATACTTTCTACATATGTATTAACTTCATGAAAATCTTATGGGCTTTAGAGTGAATGTAATTGGCATCCTAACTTTATTGTTCTTAACAGTACCAAGGGCCGTCTTATTGTTCTCTGCCTTGACCACATCCAAAATTCAGATAGTGGTTCAATGACACTCTGTTCAAAGGCAGGGTCATCTTCTCAACGAGCTTCACCATTTCGTGAAAATGTTGGATATGCCACAGAGCAGCTATCTAGCAGTAGTCTTTGCAGTAGTCCAGATGACAATACTAGCTGTGATGGAATTAAACTTGATGAAACTGAAGCATGGCAGTTACGATTGGCTTATTCAGTCACATGGCCTGGAATGGTACTTGCAATCTGTCCTTATCTTGATCGTTACTTCTTAGCATCTGCTGGGAATGCTGTAAGTTGACTTCTTTTCTTTATTTATTTTATCCCTTTTAAAATTATTATTGTTTATGTTAGCGTAATATAACTCCTCATGTTATATATGAATGTTTTCAGATGCTAGGACTAATATGATTTACTTCTTTGTTGCTGATAAAGATATGTCTTCTTTCTTTTCAGTTTTATGTGTGTGGTTTTCCTAGTGACAATTAAAAGGGTGAGAAAGTTTGCTGTAGGGAGAACACGCTTTATGATTACATCTTTGACTGCATTTCACAAGGATTGCTGTTGGTGATTGTCGTGATGGTATCCTTTTTATTCGTATCATGAGGTAAGCAAGTTTGTTCTCTGAGTAAATTCGTGTTTTACATGTGTTAACCTTGTTTTCTTGATTCTTTTGTTGTTTCTATTCTATCTTATTTACCTTTTAACACTTTTAGCTTTAGAGTTTACTCTAGAATTCTTATCCTTTCAACAGTCAGATTATTGCTCGTTATTTGTGATGTTTGTTCTGATATTGTTTGCTTTCTTTCTTGTCTTGCAGGATGCTCGAAAACTGGAGCAACTTTACTGTGATCCATCACAGAGATTAGTTGCAGATTGTATTCTTATGGATGTCGATACAGCTGTTGTTTCAGATCGAAAGGGAGCATTGCTGTTCTTTCATGTTCTGATCATTTAGAAGGTAAGAAATTACGCAAGGATGTATCTCCATGTGTTGCAGTTTGTGTGCAGCTACTCCTTAAATCCCTACCCAAAAATCCCTAAACCTTAACCCCTAACCTGTAAACCCTAAACCCTAACCTGTAAACCCCTAAACCCCAACCCATCAGCGCACATATATTTTCTGGAGTTATGCTCAATGATGTTACCTTTTATATAGGTGTGGGAACATGAACAAGGTCTATCTAGTGGGAAACACTTTTAGCATTTTTAGCATGATCCTTGAAATGCCTGTAGGAATATTGATTTAGTGGGAAACATGGACTATTAAAGTATTGAAGTTTAGAAATGGGTTTAATTTCTGTGCAGTCTAATTGGAAAATAAGCTCACATTGCTTGGTTTATTTCTTATGGATCTTTTTTGGTAAGAAACTAACATTTTATTGAAAATAGAGGAAAACTACAAGTAATAGAATGACCAGTAGCTCATCATATACAAGCAAGACCAAATTAAACAAAACAATACAATAAGGAATTTGAATACTAGAGCTTCAAAAACTTTGAACGGAAGTCCATAATGAAGTGAAATACATTAGTCTCCAAGAAACTTTGACCTCTCCTTCTTTTCCTTGACAATCTTTACTATTTCTTTCATCGGACCTACAACAATGCTTTCTAGCAAATATGCATAGAAGTTTAACCCTTATCTTAATTTTCTGAGACCTCCTAAATCGAGGAGGCTAAAAATATGAGGGGATGATCTTGGGAAAGCCCAAAAGTACCTCCAGAAAGCTCGACAATCAACCTCATAAACACATTGCCAACATCATGGAGGATAATACCATCATCATGATGTGAGAACATCAAAATGGAGGATCCTTTTGTAAAATAATAATGATAGGGTCCTGGGTGGAAAAATGAATGGTGGTTGGTTGTATTTTGTCCTCATCCTATTGCTATTCCTGTGTCATTTCTGGAAAATAAATATCAAATTGCTATTTGTTTCAATAATGCAAGTCCAAGTGCAACTTGACAGTGAGTTGTGCCTACTATATGGGTGAGATAGCCATGAGCATGAGAAAGGTACATCCTTGCACTCTCACATTAACTTTCATACTACAGCATCCATAATCTTGCGGTTGAGTTTTTCAGTCCCTGGAAGTAACGAAAGAGGATATATTTTTGTTCCATCTGGGTGGCATGTTATAATTGAAATTTCAAAGCACAAAACAGATTTTCGGATTAGTAAAGTGCGCTGTCCTAAAGGGGTGAATATTGTTCCACATCCTTGTGTATGTACGTAAAGATATTGATAATGGCCGAGTTTGATGCATTATTTTTGGATTCTAATTTTGACTAAGCTTCAAAATTATGGTCATGCTAATTTATGGATTTTGATTTTATTTTATTTATTGGATTAAGCTTCATAATTTGTCCTGATGATTTTTCTCATGTTTATCTTGCAGGATCATTTTCTTATAAACATCCGGCTGATGATGTATTGAAGGGAAGCAATGAGAACATTGACTCATTGCACAAGACTATTATTGGCACTGCTAGGAAGCATAATAACCTTTATTCCTTTATCAAAGTATGCATTAAACTTTGAAGGAATCTGCTTTAACTTAACCTCCTACCATAAAGATTAGTCATAGTTAAGATCACCTTATCTATCCGTTGGGTTATTTTAAAGTCAAATTCATGTCTATTTTAAATGACTAATAAATTCTAATTGCAACATACCACTTTTCCTAAACTGGAAGCCTTGCCTGAACTGAGTCTCTTGCAGGAAACTTTGATATTTGTCAAGGATCAACTCAAGTTCAAAATTTTATTGCATTTCTATTAACCAAGTGGAGCATCTGTTAAACTAACAGAAGTATTAAATATCCGAATGTTCATTAAATTGTTTTACTCAGTTTCATAATGATTTTCCAATATGCTATTTCTCCTTTCAAGCAAGTTCTAGTTTTCATATAGTCATGATTTTTCAGCAGTAATCTGTAATCCTAGATGTTTGAATCAAGCAAGAATCTTTAACAGGTTCTAACCACACATTTGAAATTCTTAGGTATTTGTAGAAGTGTGGTTAGTACTGTGCTGTGTGCTAGATTGCAATTTATTTTGCTTAAAAATTTATGTGTTGTTACAGTATGCTTGATAAACATTGTTTACGTGTAGGGAAGAATATGAACTTTTAGAAGCTGTCCAAGCAAGACTTGTTGCTCATCCATTGACATCTCCAATTCTTGGAAATGATCATAATGAGTTTCGTAGCCGTGAAAACCCGGTGAGAAAACTGAGACCTAACCTATATTATTTGTTAGTACTCTGGCAGTGCTATCATAAGATTCTCAACTGTAGAAGCAGAGTTGATTGTATCATAAGATTTTTAACCGTGTTGTAAATGCATTTTTCCTTTATCTTTATTTGGTGCAGATTGGAGTACCTAAAATACTTGATGGTGACATGCTTACTCAATTCTTGGAGCTTACGAGTATGCAACAAGAGGCTGTATTATCATTTCCTCTTGGCACAAAAGATACACTACGGTTGAGTATGAAATCGTCGTCCTCGTCCATCTCTGTCAATCAGGTTGTGCAACTCCTGGAGCGAGTTCATTATGCCTTAAACTAAACATAGCAGTCCCTTTCTCTAATTTATTGGTGCATGAGCTGTGGAAATCGCTTCGCCGGCGTCCAATTCAGAAAGCAGCTTGCCCAATTTGTATGGTGTAAGAACCAGCCATGCATCACTTGAAAGATCCCACCGCAAGAGCACAACTGTTAATGGCAATGGGACCTAATTGGTATAAAATTATTCTCAAAAATTCACATTCTTTCTTCTGTAATCAGAAGAGTGGGGCAACAGCTACGAAGGAATAAAGTGTGAAAATGTCCCTTTTGGCGTAATTAATGCCTGCTTTGTATGCTATAACCTTTGTAATATAATAATATATTGAGGCATTTATTTGATGAGAAGGATCATTCTGTAAATTTGTTGGATGCTTTATTTTATTTTTATGGGCTGCAAAATAATGGGGTGGTGTTGCATTCTTTGGCATATGATAAAAGAAAATATAAAGGATTTTGGACAATTTTTTTCAATACATTTTGAATAATAAATAACATATTGTTAGTTGGTCAAATTAGTTAGACCCTTTAATTTACTACACATTGGACATTTTGATAATATTTACTATATAGAGAGTTAATGTATGAGATGCAAAAATAAGTCCTCCTACTAAGGCTAAAAAATATAAGAAAAATTAAAAATTAAATTAAAAAGTAAACTAAATAAAAGAAAATTCCTAGAGTTGTATAGGGTGGGCAGCCCAAGCGCGGCAGATACGGGTTACGCAAAATCATATCCGGATCCTGCTCCATTTCTGGATCCAAATCCACTTGCCCATCTATAAAATCCCAACATAAAATTTAACCGGCCTCCTCAAAATTTGAATCAAACTCCGCCCACGCTGTTTGGAAGAACTGGAAAAGGTTCAGGTTTTGATATGAGCTCTCGTATACTTATCAATGGCTATGGCTGCAGGGTGTAGAATTTTTATAGAGTATTTAATTGTAAAATATAAATTTTTTATAGAGTGTTTAGTTGTGGGGCGTAAACTTTTTTATATGGTATTGGAATTTGTAAGGTACTTAGAATTTATACGCATCATTCGCATGCAATTCCTAATAATAACTCAATGTTTTCATTGAATTGGTGCAGTAGAATGGGACAACTCAATTGTCAAAATAACGAAGAAGAACATGAACAGGAGCGGTAGCTAGGACGTCTACAGAAGAGCTACAATGAGGAATTATAAACAACAGCAATCATCAACTCCTATTAAAATCATCAACATACTAACTGTCTTATATACTTGTCAATGGCTATGGTTTTTTAATATTTGATGACTAAATATAATTTAAATAATGTTAGTCGTCCAAAAGCGTTAAGGTTCAATTTCCTTAATAACTTGCAAAAAACACTACTTAATTTTTTCTATTTAAATGAATATTTTGGCTACTTAATTTTTCTATTTAAATGAATATTATGGCTTTTGTTTTGGAAATATATTATATATTGATTTTATAGTACTATTTTTGAGCTTTTTTTTTACTCTCACAAAAGAGTTTGGCTTATTCGAGTGAAGTTTAAAGTGAAAACAATTAACGTCTAAAAATAGAAGCTTTGGGGATTATTTGACGTCCCATTTTTTATATTTTGGAAACAAAGTCGAGCGATGGTTAAACGCTCAAAATATATTTGCAAAGCTTTCAAACGGCGATGCTCCAAAATCCAAACTTTCATTTTTCTTTTTAATATATGATACAATTTATTATAATTACCAATTTACATTACTATATGTTCATGTATATTAATTATTAAAATTTAGATCGTTACTCTATTTTTCGTTCTCTGTTATATTTGTATTCACAGAATCCAGCTTTAAATTTTGAGTATTTTGCCAATAAATATTTCTTTCAGATCACATATATAGTTAGGCTTCTCAAATTTCGTTCATTTATATTTGCACTAGGGTTAGAGAATTTAAAAATCTGAATAAAAAAATAAAAAAAATTTTGAACCATCATTACCAGGAAGCCATAAATCAAAGAGTAAAATTGCAATTATGGATCCTCTTTTGGTGTTGTAATTACAACGAGAATACAAAACTGGTTTCCAATCAAATCCCAACTCAATGTAAGTCAGAGTGGGCTTCGAGTCAAAGCACCAAGTAAGTTTTTCATGTGTCACAATGATCTTACAGCCACTGACTGGTCAACTTTGTTGATCGGTGAACTGGAGCGGCATTTCTAGTGTCCTTTGCACCTTAAAAAGGCAAACGAATATAAGAAATACAATTAAAGAGACTCAAACCAAAATATGGACTTGAAAAATTCTTAAAACTTGTAATAGCTTGGTGAAGCTTGTTAAGGTTTTCTTACAATTGTCATCTGGCTTCCCTCCAAGAGAGATCTTCTGGACCCTGATGTTTGAATGCCAGTCAGTGATTGCCTCCTCAATGATCTTGCACTAGATGTTACTGGTGATTTCCCATCATTGATTTTACTTACCCCTTTTATGGATGATTGAGCTTCTATCAAATTCCTGCAATTTTCCAAATAGGCAATCAGTATCTTTTTATACATTTAGATGAATAATTTACATTGATCTTAATTCAATATCACATGCATACCTTTTCTCAGAGCCATTGATCAGTTTTCCAATGGTGGAACGCAGAGATTTCCTTATGTGAGATCCTTTTCCATTTGTGCTATCATTAACCATGTATGGTGTTGTCAAGTTATCTGTAGAAAGAGTGAGCTTCTTCATCTTCACCTCGCTTTTGTTGCGCATTTGTGATTCGGGTGTCTTTAGTATCTGAAGAGAAGGAATTTGAGTTCTACCATCTGTTTTTGTTACTCTTTTCTGAAAGGTAGCACTAGTAGGACTTCGAGGAGCCTTGGCTAACAAGAAACTTCCATTATCCAAGTGTCCAAATGGCTTTGTAATAGCTTCTTCATCTTGAGTTTGACAATGTCCATATTTATTTATCAACACTGTCTCAGGCCTTGCCACAATTTCAGACACATTTACCTGAGGGTTATCCTTCTTAACAGACTTCGGGCCATCCGAGCTCAATCTTCTTGAACGGTTTGGTAAGGAAGGGGTTTTGGGTCCTCCTTTCTTGTCTTCACTATTCATTGCTTTAACATTCTTCACATTGCCACAGTTCTCGATGCTTAATCTTCTAGGACGTGGAGGAGTTCTCTCAAGTATTGTTCTTGGTTTCTCACACGTTTTACTTAACCGTACATTCTGAGCTTCCTTGTTTGCCAATGCCTGTTTAAGACTCTCAATCTGCGAAAATTTGTGAAAAATTTGAGTTACGGGTCATTCATTTCACATACATGTAATTTTATGTCAATAACGCTGACTTTGTTAACCTGTTCTTTGAGTTGCATAACCTCACTGCTTTCCTTGTTCGAATGAGCAGCACCAAGTTCAACAGTGGAAACCCTCTGAGCAAACTTCAAAGTGGTAATTGTTTCACTAAATGAGTCTTCTTCGGGACTGACGTGAGCAAGCATTAACGTTTTAGCATGTCCACCTATAAGACAATTTCCAGAAAGAAAAATGTGTCATATACTTGCTGCAACAAAGCCTGTATTGAATGGATGCATTTCACCAATCACTTTATAATACATCAGAGCAAGGGCAATAAATTAATCAAATGTTGTGGCATGATCTAATTGGAAGCAAAGGCAGAGGTAGTAACAATAAAGAGCAAAATGTTAAGAAGCATGTGATAAAAGGTTTTGACTGTCAGAATTTCCAACCTAAGGAGTCTTGCAAGAGAAGGGTAAGTTTGCTATTTCTATAGGGAATGTGCGAATTCTTCTGAGCCAAGGCTGTGATTACATCTCCCAAACAAGAAAGAGATCTATTGATATACTGTGCCTCCTTGAGTCTGTCCCCTGTAACTTCCGATTTGTCCACTCGTTCGCTTCCTGCAAGGTCGACCAAATGAAGGCGACTGTGGAACTTTCCTCCAGATTCATCTTTGCCATGCACATGTACTGTTAGAACGCTGAGACATGCCAAACATCCCACCCTATTAGTGTAGTGTATCGAAAGGAACTCAACTTATTTCCTGGTAAGAATTGACTGACCAGTGGGAACGACTACTGCGGTCGTTCATTCCAGTGGAGCTGACAACTCGATTCACCTCTCAAAGCTTCATAAGGTTGAGAACATCATTGGTAGACTTCACAGAACGCACAGTAGCATCTGGAAGACTCAAGCCATTGTCACTGGTGCAGCTACGGATTTCTAATTTGTGCTTCATTAAGGACAAATATTTGCATTTACTAATCAAAGCACAACGTGAAAACAACGTTTTTCTCATTTTTCACTCCTGAATTCTTTTTAACCGATATAAGTGGTGCAATGACATAAAAGAGCCTATACAATATCTAGAAAAGGATATTTGACAGTTGATGAATCCTCGGCAAGAAGATCTCGAACTTGCTCATTATATATTTCAACCATTTGAACTTGAATTTCGTAACTTATGATGTCTTTTCTTCCATTAGATATCCGGAAAAGATCATTAAGAGCTAGATAGTTAATCCCCATGTCCCTAGTCAAGCCTCCTGATGGACCACTCTGTAAACATAAGATGGAAAACCCTTAAACTGTCCAAAAACTTCAGTATTTCTAAATCAAACCAATGAATAGACTGAATTGAATGAGACTAAACTAAATATGGCTATTATCTTACCATAGTATGTGTTTTTCCAGACCCAGTTTGACCATAGGCAAATATACATACATTGTAACCATCCATCACAGACCTAATTAATGGTTGAGTGTCCTTGTAAACCTCATCTGAAAGCATGAATAATATTCAGGAATCAATCAGATTAATGCACAAAATCCATATAATGGTAGATTGTGTAATATTATTTACCTTGGGTAGCAGTAGGTCCAAAAACTCTATTAAAATTAAACATTTTCCTTCCCTTTTATGGGGTTTGAAGGGTCTAAGAGCACCAACGAACCATCTTCTCCAATAAAATCTATCACATTTATGGCTTCAGCAACGAAGGAGGGCCTAATTCTACAGTAAACTCGAATATTACCTGAATAGAGTTTCAGTTAAGATGATAATTGCTTCAGCTAGCCAACCTTAAAAGATTCCAGAAGAAGAAGAAGAGATTAGGTATGGCTTGTTTTGTGATTCAAAGTTACCTTTCAAATCCTGAACCATATTGTATAGAGTCCTATTCTCTTTAACCACCCTGTAATACCCAAGAGCAGCAGTAGACAGCTCCTGTACTTGAGTTCCTGAACCAAAACAGAATACATACACATAATTTTCATTGAAATTTCATAATAAGACTTGAGCAAAGGAATAAGATATGAACAGATCTTAGGAGATCAAACAGTGGCTGCTAACATGCAAAATGGCTTGCTCTTAACCATGCATATCCACCCCATTAATAATATATAGTTGTTCACAGCTTGAGCAACTGTACTTTGAAAATTACAACTTCCTCTAACCGCAACAACATACCCAGGTCTTTCAGATCTCTCTGTAGCTGGAATTGTAAACCTTTAAAGTCCTTCTTTGTTTCCAACAATAAACCCTTGAGATCCTGAAAAAGAACACTCTCACAAATATTATACTAGATATATTCAATAGTTCTAGAATTAAAATGTAATCTCTTGGTCATAATTGCAGTTTCAGTTTATCTTTTAGCTTAGCAAGGTAATTATTTTGGCAGAGACTAAGCTGCAAGTACAGCATATCTGCTTTGATTATGTAATAAAACCATGTTGTCATCCATATTCTGGACGACAACATTCAATAAAGGGTCAATCCAATGCTGAAGATCTGCCATATATGGAAGAGGAATTAGAAAAGATACTAACCAGAAGTTCTTTTTCTTGCATTTTGAATAGATCCCTGTGATGGCAGTTACCCTTTCTCAAACATGCTTTGCACTGCTGCTGTTAGATAACATAAAAGAAACATCATAGTTGTGAGAGGTACTATAGCACCAAGGTGAATACTATATTTATTAATTCATCGTGTAGTTTTCTCTTAGTTTTCCTGGTAATTTATCTACAATTTCATTATTAAATCTTGATCTAATGGTCTTCCTATTTGACTCCAATATTTATAAAATAAATTAGCATATTCATCAAAGTATCTTAAATCACAAATTTTTAATTGTTCTAAATTTCTAATTGCTCTAATTTGTTTTATGATAAAAATTTAAAAATAGAAAATAAGAAAGAAATAGCATAAATTAATAGAGCAGGTAGTGAATTAATAAGTATAGACATAGATATAGTATATAAAAAGAAACTATACATACTAAAGCTATGATAGATACAGGAGCCAATAAATGTGTAATACATGATAGTTTAGTACCAGTAGAATATAGAAATAAATTAAAACAACCTATAAATATTAGACAATTTGATGGAACATGTATACAAATAATAGAATGTATAAACAATATACCAATAAGGATAAATGGAGAATTACATAATTTACCTCAAACATTTATATCAAATAGAACTAGTGGACATAGATTTATTTTAGGACTAAATTTTATATTAGGAAATAGGTAGTATCATGATAACACCAACAAGAGTAAATTTCTTTAAGAAATCAACATTTGTACAACCTAGATTTGAAACTAATATAGCACCTACATAATGTAGAATCCTAATAAAAGACAGGATAGTCAAATTATAAGACTAAGGATCACTGATGAGAAAACATAGTTTTAAGCATGTTGCATAACCATTAAGTTTAGATTTTAAAATTTGTGTTCTATTTCAACAGATTTTCATTTCCCACAATTAAAAAGGAAGTCAATTTGCATTGATTTCCATAATAAATTAAGACAAATGCACTTATATTCTAAATCACAATCTGAATACATTCCATATATATATATATATATATATATATATATATATATATATATTTACCTTGGTCGTTTCAAGTGTAGATAAATCCTTTAGAGGCTCCATTGTTGAATGAGGAGGATAGACACTTCTTCCTTTCAAAAATCTTTCAACACTGACTGCAACTTTTATTAACAAGAAGACAAAACTAATTTCAGGTTCACAGAAAATGAAAAAATAAGGCATTGGCAAAAATAGAGCGTCAAAGTGATACATAAATTCAATCAGCCTAAAGTAACAAATTGTAGGTCCACAAAATTACACAATGGAAGGAATAAATGCATGATCTGTTTAAATCCAACAATTTCTGGAACCCGTTAATTTGAAAAGTAACCTCAGAAAAGTTAAAGATCTTATCAACTCTGAAAACTAACCTCAGGAAAGTTGTCCTGCGGCTGCTCTTCCAAACAACTTGACATGATCCTGTTGAATTGCTTGACTGGATCCTGGAACGATTGAATAACACATAATAGGTTAAAAGGATAAAATGTCAACCCAATCTAAATCTATGTTAGGAACTCAAGCTTTTTGGTCAAAGGAAAGAAACATGACCGATGCAGACTAGTTAGTACCATATCTCTGTTGCGGTAGGAAGCAAGAAGGTTGTCATCAATATTTTCCTTTGAGCCCACCATATACTCAGCAAGTAACTTACCTATTGATTCTACAAAGTACTCTGCCACAAGGAGTAAGGTAAAATAATGTAAAAGTATTAGATAACTAGGAACTGCAGCTGTTAAAGTGTGTTTTCCATATTGAACATCTTTAATTGTCATTAAAATGAGCAAAAATGAAATTTAATGGCAAAATACAAGTTCTAAATCCAATTTTTATGAGAACTATGCAATTCCTATTAAAATTCACAATCAGATATCAGACTTCAAAATGCTTATCTACAGCATAAACAGATACTTGAATCTAGTCTAATAGGTGTTTAACATGCATTGATATTGGGTAGAATAATTTAATTTTAGGAAATAGGTTTGGTAGAATTTATATTCCTCGTTATTATTGAACGTAAAAACTGGGGTGCCCTCATTTATTATCAAAGTTAATCTTGCTACATGTATAGAGGTATTTATTTTTAGTAATGCCATAGGTGTAGATAAACCTTAAAAGGAAATGCCTTTAAGAATAAATTAGAAGATAGAACTAAAACCTTCAAGCTTCCCATTGTCGCCCTCAGAAGTTAATTGTCTCCCACATAAGGCAGACATATCCAAGCGCCTACAGGAGTCCGACGAAATTGCAGCTGAGGCTCGTGAATGCATCCTATTGGCAGCATTAACAACTGAGGGAGATTTTGCATGTTTATAAAATCCATTCGCGCCAGTTGTCTGCTTCCCTTCGTGAAAAGATTTAAGACTTAAAATGCAATCAACAACTTTGGCCCCAGACCCTGCCTCCATTGTGTCCTGAGATAATGCATGAGAAACTATAAGAAACTCATTTTCAACAAATACCAAGAACTTGAACACACAAGCCGGTTTAGATAATTTACCCTTTCAAGATCAGAAGCTTCAAAAGCAGGCAGCTTTAACTCTTCTACAGCAACCAGAAAGTTGCGGACATTCTCGAAGTATTGATAGGCAGGAAGGGGTTGATTTTCACGGGTGAGTAATTGCAGAGGTGATTGATTCTCCACAACCTAAGAAAAATTCCAAGCAAGGTAATAAGAAGAATGTTGAAAGATTACAAAATAAGCTACAATTGTTATAATGACTTCCAATGGGTAAAAATTACACCTTTTTTTCTGATTCATATTAAAAATTTCATGGGGAGTTTAAATATGTGCATCTCTTTCACTTCATCCCTACTGTACAGATGTCAGATTTTCGATATTGACCTGAAATAAGAGAGTAATACCTTTGGCACTGCTCCTGGGTGAATCTTGTTGATGGCATTGCATAGGATCAGACCATTTCTCAGGAAAGAAATGAACTCTCTCTCGGATGGCTGGTTTGATATGCCAAGTGGACCCAATAAGCTTTCAAGCCACTGGACAGCTTGGAATCGCCTCCAAGCTGGAAAATTATCAATTTTAATAAGGGACTTATCCTACACTACTATCTTCTTTCTTATTCTCTTCATTATCTTTCACTTTCTATGCCCAGAAAAATGAAATCATGAACCAACAAAAAAAATTGTTCTTAAAGCCTAACCTGTTTCTTCAGCTTTCCTTGAAGCCATAGTAAAATCATGTGTCCCAGCGCTTACAGAAGCCTCCATGAAACCCAATCTTGGCTGTCGTTTTCCTACAAAGAAAATTAAATGACATATAGAAAAACAAAGAAAATCATATCCTTTTTCAACCCTATTTCTCCCTCTCCTTTTCAGTAAGTAAATCATCCTACAAGAAAGCAATCACCCCAACTGAACCCCCCAAAAGTTCCTTTATTTTTCTTTTGTTTTTGACAATCATATTTGTAAACAAAGAGATTCAACAGACATACTTGGTTCTTGGGGGTGTTTCTGTAAACCACCAACAAACAGAGAGAGACAGAAGATTTGGACTAGTGCTCGAATGGGTATTTGGGACTGGTGGTGGACCACAGAGAAAGAGACACAGTTCTTCTAGCACTGCTCTATTGCGGTGATGATCTTCTTCCTCAGTCTTGGTATTGCGTTATGGTAGGTTTAGGTTCGGAACCGAGCCTTAGCCAACGGAATCGTAACGTTACTGGTGGGCTTTCTTTTGAATTCAAATGGGTAGGGGCCACACGTGCCGTGAGGAATTTGTATCGGACCGTCGACTTCGTATCGTGTGAGACCACAGCCGATGGATGGGAAGTAGCAGAAAAGGAACCGTTGAGGTTTGGGTTGTGGTGGTACTGGGCTTAGGGCTTGGGTTCGTCTTTTGAGGCCTTTGGGCTTCGGTTCATTGAGGCAATTGATAATCGTGATCCATGATCGTGTAAACCACTCTCCGTGTTGATCGTTGTGTGTGCTACACAATTGAGAAGCGTTTGGGATTACATTCTTCCTTGTTTTGCGCGTAAATAAATATGTAAACTCCAAAACCCTAGGGATTTGGGGATTTTCAATTAGTCAAATTTGAGATTTGCACTTAATTATTCCATTTCATCTCCTTCCAATTATATATATTAACAATTTTCTTCATACAAATGTTATTTTTATTTATTAAATGTTCATAAATGTAGAATTTAATCCCTTGATTTTCAATGTCCAAAGGTTCATACTGAAATCTTAGTCCTTTTATTACTATTATTATTATTTTTGGGAAATTGAGTGTGGGAAAGAAAATAAAGTATATACTGCAATGTTAATTTATAATCAACCCTAAAAGTCTATTTTTATTCTTTTATTCGAGAGAATAATTTATATTTCACAACTTAAAATATATGTATTATTTATTTATTTATTTCTTATATCCAAAACTTATACATGGATCTTAATATCTTTTAAGGACCAAGTTGACTATTTCTTGTTTATTGTTTCCTCCTCTCTTCTTTGCCTTATCGGAATCTATAGGTGAAATAAAAAATTAAGTATGTAATTAAATTAAAATCAAAATAAAAACTACAAATCAAAATCGGATGAATAAAAAAAACTAAATTTGTCATTAAATCAAAATAAAAATAAAAATTGATTTGGGGGTTAGAATTTTGAAATTGAAAATTTTTAATTTCAAAGGGAAGAATTTTCATTGAGGCTAATGTTTGATATTACTTTAATACCTTATTATGAACAAATTTGATCCTTTAAACTTGATATTATTTGGTTGGTATTTTGAATTTTTCAAAGGAGAAATTTATCTAAAAATGAATTTATAAGGGCTTGGATTTTTAACTTGAATTTGAAAAAACTATAGTATAAATTATTTGTAAATGATGAGAGTAAAATTTCTCAATCAATATTGGAAATGGACAGTTGGAATGCCAGATTCCATCAAGTTGGAGCCGTAGCTCGTGTGAATTGGTTGCAAAAACAGATGAATAATAAGATAATAAGCAATGCTTGATTTTCACTTTGCTTATGAACTTTTATGATTTTGCATTTTGCCTTCGGAGATTCAAATTTTTTCAACAAATGTCCCTCTAATTGGGTTCTCGTGACATTATGTGTCATATTCCATCCATAAATAAGCCTTATCAATTGATGTAAATTGAACTGAATTAGAGAATAAATTGCCCAAATTAAAAATTTTAAGGACAAAATATAAATGATAATTTAAAGGGTAAAGTGTAATTAACCCTATTTTTATTTTTTAAAAAATACTAGGTCGACAATTTTGATAATTAATAGACGCATGTCTACAGAAATGTTGTATGTATTTTGTTTTTGATGAACATGGAAATGTGTAAGTAGAACAACTAAAGAAGATAAAAGAAATGCTGCTCCAGCTTATGTGAAAGCAAGTGAGAAAAATTAAAATAAAGATTACAAGTAAAAATTAATTATAAGTAAACTAGCTAGAGTGGAGCACCAGTGGACAAATTTTAAAATAATATGATGGTCACATTTATTGCAAGTGTTATAAGATATATATATATATATATCTTTCTATAATTACATGATTTCACCGACTGTATATATAAGTAGTTATCAATTAGTAAATATTGTAGAGAAGAATTTTTTCTTTTGAAATTATAATGAACTGAAAACATCTTCCTGATGGATGAAATTAAAAGCATTTTGAGTAAATACAATTCCTAATTAAAATTATATTTTCAACTTTAAGATTCTAGTCAACCTCGTGTTCATACTAAACTGTTTTTATCAACAATCAAATATTTTGGATAACATCTTTAATATCTCAAACTGTGCAAAAAAGGAGTAAAAGAAAAAATCATTTTTGGAAACGTCAATTTATAATTTGCAAAATTGTGTATGTGATTCAAGAGAATTATATATATATATATATATATATATATATTAAATATAGTCTTTTACAGTGGTATATTATTTGTAAAAAAAATAAAATAAAAAATGTGTATATGTACAGTAGTTATCTAAATAAGAGATCCTAATAAAAACCTCTCCAAAAGAAGCAAGTTTTCATACTCGTTCAATACTAATAGAATCCTTCCCTCTTAATACTAATTACTATCAATAGATAACCCCCAAAATATTCGCTGGCAATAATTTTGGTAAGGTCGTGTTTGGAGCCAACATTTTTTTTCTTTTCCATTTTTAATCATATCCCCATAATTAGTGTGAGACCTGACTACTAAACGATGAAACCCTTCAAACACTCCCTTGGAAAAACTACCAAAAGTAGCAAAACGTGGCAATCAAGTAAATAAGAAAATTATAGAGGGAAAAAATAAATAAAAAGAGATTGGCAATGCCATTTTTGGATTAGGCCACATTTATAGAATCCCATCTGTCACCTTTCCATGTAGCATACTAATTTTGGTGTGACCTTCCTTCTTTAGGCCCCACGGAATCCCGATCCGTTAAGGAACGTAGTATATATATATAGAGAGCTCTTTGTATTGTAAACCCTCTCTTCTATTAGTCCCATTGCTCATGCTGCCCCACTGTTTGGAAGGGAGGAAAACAGGACCAAAATTATGGGTAGGGGAAAATTGAGATCAAGAAAATTGAGAATCTGAATAGCCGTCAAGTCACTTTCTCTAAGCGCCGTAATGGGTTGCTCAAGAAAGCCAAGGAACTATCAGTTCTATGTGATGCTGAGGTTGCTGTCATTATTTTCTCTAGCACTGGAAAACTCCATGAATTCTCAAGCACCAGGTTCGTGCATACCCTTGATTTTCAATTTTTTTTCTTTTTGGTCTGAAATGTTTGTAATTTGCTTATCTTTTGGGGGTATTTTTGGGTTGTTGATTTAGATTCAATGATTTCAGATATATATATATATTATATATATATATATATATATATATATGTATAAGAACATGCTACCAGAAAACCTCATGAAATCTCTTATTTGCTTTTGGATTTCTGAATGCCCTTTTATTCCAATTTTAAGAGACTAACAGTAGCCATTGTTATGAAAATCTTGATTACTCAATAACCCCAAAATTTCCAGACCCAATACGTAACATGCAAATGCAACTCTCTAATTTTGGGGAAGAAATAGTTTATAGGCGAGTCAATTATAAATTATTTGATCAATAAGCATTAAAAAGAAGAACAGTGTAATTGGGATATTATATATTATTATAATTAGTGGAATGTTTATGTTTTCCGGAACGGAAAGGTTGTATAGAAAGAAAGGACACTTAATAGTAATACCGAATTTTCCCGAAAAGGGTGATCGAATAAAACGTAAAGTCTTTTTCTTTTTCTTTTTCAATGAAAAGAAACCTTATTTTAGTAAAATATGATTTCTTTTTTGTTAAATCTGTTTGTACACGAATTATACTTGAAATTAAAATTGCCAAGTGGATAAATGATGGTTTGGGTTTTTTAGGTTTTGGAATACCGAAGCCCAACAGCCAGCATGAAACTATGCAGTGGGCCAAAGCTATTTTTATTTATTTTAATGTAATAAAGTGAGAAATTGCTTATTGACACTCTTTTCATTGATGAAGCATGGAACACACTCTTACAAGATACAACAGAGGCATTAAAATAGAGGATTTGGAGCCTCCTGAGAATGGTCACAACAGGGTTAAAATAGAAGAGGTTGTTGTCTTCTCCAAGTGATACACATTTAGTTAAGTTTTGGTAAATTAGAAATGAAGCTTTTATTACATGCAACAAGTTTTGTTTTAAAGTTACAAAGCAGCCTGTTTCATCATTTTTCTTCAGAATACACCACCACAGCAGCAACATGATCATGCAAATGTGAATACACTTGAGGATGAGGTGTCGAAGCTACGCTTGCTTGCATGTAAGTCGTTTCATCAAACTGTATGTATTCTCTCTGCATATATACAGATATAGACTGTACATATAGATACAGATACTAGCTTAATTGACCTTGTTGAGTTGTTTAATTTCTTCTACTGCTTCCTTAATCATGGTTTTATTGTGTGCTTAATTAAACAGGCGAATGATGGGTAAGGAGCTTGATAACTTGAACTTCAAGGAGCTACAGCAACTAGAGGACCAATTGATCGACGGAGTACTATCTGTCAAAAACAAAAAGGTGCTTCATCGTATTTTTCTTTTTGCAGTTCTTTTTTATGATGTCACACACAATCTCAGTTTGGATCTGAAATACCAAATTATTTGAATGTCCCATTCCTACCTATTTTTCTCCGCCAAAATAATAATGGATTTTCTTAGTTTCAGTTTCACCAAATGCCATTTTCATGTCAGTTTCACACATTTGCTTAGAGAACCTTAATGATGATCAGTACAGACCACCTTAAGTAGTTGTTTTATGATCAGTAGAAACCCCGCCGGGTAAAGTGTTGGTTTAACAGGACTAACCTGAAACTTAACTGAGACAGGAACAACTTCTTTTGGAGCAGCTTAGGAGGTCCAAATTACAGGTAAACTACTTGTACATTTCTTAGGAACTTTTTATTAAAAGACATATTAAATATCTACCTTATATTATGTATACTCCACCTTGTGCTCTCTGTTTTGTTTTTATAAATTGGTCGAACACCTTGTGTCTCTTTGCTTTTGTTAGAAGTAATCTTTTTCCTGGTCAAACAACTTCTGACAATTCTTTCTTTATTCTAATATTCATTCTCAGGAGCAGAAGGCCATGTTGGATAATGAGAATTTGCGCAAAGAGGTAATTAATTAGCATCCATTAAATTTGATAAAAACAGGAAACACAAATTACTTTTCACTGTTTTTAAAAGTCATTTTCTTGCTGATTTAATTTGTTTGCGACTGATCATTTTGTTTTTCTCACCTCATTTTAAATGCAATAAAATAGCTTGAGAACGTACGGACGAATTATAAGTCGCCTATCCTAAAATCGCAAGGCTCCCAAAAGAGATTTTGTTCTCAGACGACCCTAAAGCTGTTTCCAGTAGCTCTTTAGAGGACACTGATGAGCATTCAGACACATGTTTGCAGTTGGGGTATGTAACATCAATTTGAATCATACACACACACACATACACATACACACATGCATGCATGCAATATTTTTAATTAATTTTCCCTTCATTTGGGTTTTGTTTGTGGGTCTGATCAGGTTGTCATCAAATTTTCACCGCATGAGGAAAATGCCTAAAACCGAACCTACTTCCAATGAGTCAGGAGTCAACTGGCCTCAGAGTGATGGGACTGATTGCTAGCTTATCAATCTTAAATTTAGTTAATTTTCTAGTTAATTAGTTTCAGTTACTTTTAGCAGGATTATAATGCACTTTTGAAGAAGTAGACTTAGATGCTTTCATTACTTTAGTTTAGGTGATATAGATTTGAAATAAGCCAAAATATATGCTATAGAGTCAGTGTCGTGTTATTTTTTTTTGGACGTCAGTGTTACATTTTGTAGTCTGATCTTTTGGCAATCAATTAATGCTTCTCTATAATTTGATATCTTATTGCAAATCACATTTCATTCAGCCTAAATTAATTTTTTCCTCCATATGGAAAAATAAAATATAATCATGAAATTTGGATTCCCATGAAGTAAAGCAAAAATAAAACAAGGTATAATATATATTTAGTATGTACATCGATGAGAATAAAAATATTTGCATATTTATTGTCGTCCACAAAATAAATTCCCTATGATAACAAAGAAAACAGTCACACAAATTGTTGTCCTAATTAATCGTTTTAGATTTAGATACCTGATTAATTGTTTACACAATATAAAATAAAAAATTTCTTAGTCCTGCGTAATGACATTGACATGAGCGAAATGAAAATGACATAATATATATACATCATATACATATATAAGTAGAAAAACTAAAGAATAAAAAAGAAAAAGAAGAATACAATTGCATATACTGTAGAGATATTTTTTATAAATAAAAAGTGCTATATGGATCTTATCGGTCAGAAATTACATTTAGTAAGTAGAACATTTTTACTGCTTCATTTCTACCTACATAAAAAGTCTGAAGTAAATTTGCTTCAATATTTATATATTCCACTTGGACTTTAATAAATCCTTCTAAATTCGGCATTTTAAATAAAATTGAATATATTTAAGAAAATGATAATGGATATATCATAGAGATTAGATAGATGAAGTGATGTGATTTTGTCTACTGACACACTTAGTGACCTCAATTAGAGTCCTCCCAAAAATTGTTAGGCCACCGATCTGATTGGTCATGGGGGTAAGGCATGCCCTGGTTAGGAACCGTCCAGAAATGTTTAGTAAGTTTTAATGATAGTAATGATGGTTAATCATAAAAAGCAGATTAATATTATATAAATAGATTAAGCATATTATTACATAAACTGGCCCCTTTTTTTCCTTTTTTTTGTGAATAATTGTATAAACTGGTTTGATAAAGTAAAAGTTGGGGTTCCCAAATGGATGGGGACAAGGTGGCCTCTCACGCACAACATTATATAATTTGCATTGACCTTCGTTATCATGCTCGTCACCCTCGTGTCACCTCATATATATACAGAAATATATATATATATATATACATATATATATATATATATATATATATTCAAAATTAATCTCCATCTCACGCGCTTCCTTTGGTGTTAACTCCCCACTGTTTCATTGTTGAAACGTATTAATTTTCTTTAGTTTAATTTTATGTCACCTAAATAATGATTCAAAATCATTATTATATATATATATATATACTTATATATTAGATATAAAGCTATGGATTTCGTGGTGGGTATCAATTCATTCTGGTGCTTGAAAAGAGAAAGTGGTAATTAATTAGGGTTTTGGATCATTACTCGTTAGGTACCATAAAGATTAACTAATTAATCAAATTTAAAAATTAAACTAAGATTAGTTTATATGGAAATAAATAAACAATTTTAATTTATAATACAATATTTAGGGCTAGATCTGTTTAGAAGAAGAACCTCTTAGTCACTCTCAGTAATTTTGATCGATCTCACTACACGTACAGCTCCAAATACAGATGTGAAAGCGAAGTTGAGTGTTGTTATAGTTAACACCAGCCAATTAGCCGCTGAAATAAAACGTATAGTCATTTGAGAGCTTGTTAGGACAATTTATCCTATATATATATATATATATATATATATATATATATATATATATATTAATAACTGTCCTCTTGGGAGTTTGGGGCGTGCACTTCCAAATAATGGGAACTAGGATTTGAATATATATTTTTTATAAACTGTCTTTCTATGTTTACAAAATATCATATGCCTCTTTCATTTGGTGATATTCTGATCGAACGGTCAGCATGAAATAAAAAAATATAATATGACATAAGAAATCTTATCATGCATCCAATTGCAGATTCATCACACTACAACCACAATTATATTTGGGTCAGTCGCTGAGGCTATATTTAGCAGAAAAGAGATGATCAAGAAGGTTGGAGAGAGAGGGTGGGGAAGATTGTTTGATATGATAGAAAAAACGAGAGTATAAAATATTTGAATATAATTATAAATTTATTGGTTAAACTCTTTTTATTTTAATTTTTCCAATATTGAAAGAATTGTTTTGGAGGGTTTCGAATGAATTCTCGGTTTACATTTTATTACCTCCATCTATCCATCAACTCTTACCAAACAGCCATCATATCCTTCATCCCTTCATCCTCTTCCTCCATTGATCCTTTCCCCTTCATCTCTTCATTGATCTCTCTTATCAAGCATAAGGTAAATAAAATATACCCAAGAAGGCAAATTACCTAGAGATATTCATGATTTAACAAATTAAGCAATGAAATAGTTATATTGGAGTTTATATTGAAATAGAACAACCAAAAACAAAAAGAAGCTTTTTGTTTTAAAATTTAATAAGCTTTACTAATGGAGGTGTTAACAAGATTAGGCCGTTGGATTAGCATACGATGCTGCATTATATATATATATATATGTATATGTGTGTGACTCACAAAATATAATTAAAAAAGGAAAACAATTGTAAATAAATAAAGAAATAAAGAAAGGAAAGCAGCATCAAGGGTAATGGTGGTTTGTAGGACCAGAAAGAAAGGGTTGTGAAGCGCACACACTATAAAAAGTCTAACAAGTGATCATAATAACCACAAGCCTCCATAGTCTCCTTTACATTGGCCACCTCCCAACACTATCATCACCTTGTCGGTCGCTTTAATTTGGCTTCACCCCCATTTGGTGTCAATCTTGAACAAACCAACCAAAACACACTCAAAAACACAAAGCCATTAATTTGCCTCTTTCTCGGATCACCAACAAAGATTGATCAATCCAAAACCAACCTTCCAACGTGTTGATTCTCTATATTCCTTGGTTTCAATCAAAGTTTTCATTGAGTTCCGAGCTAGGAGCTCACAAAACATATCAACCCCTATTCTCTTTTAGCCTCCACCATGATCAAAAGCCAAGAGCTGATGACACTCCAAAGAAGCACAAGCACAAGCAGCAGCATAAGTTCAAGAAAGATCATACCCTCCAACCACATGAGATCTTCATCAACCACCCCTGCTATAACCTTGACTACTGCTCATGATTATGAAATCTCCGACAGGCTTCTAATACCAAAACACTCACCTGTCTCACTCCACCACCTCTCCAAAACCCATAACAAGATCTCCTCCCTCCTCCGCTCCCTCCTCAATCTCCTCTCCTTCCCCACCATCATTCCCACCTGCAAATGGCTCAGGAACACCCACCTCTCTATCACTCCAGCCCTCGGCCGCAAAGTCACTGGAACTCTCTTCGGAAATCGCCGTGGCCACGTCAACTTTGCCGTCCAACTCGACCCTCGTTCCCCGCCCTTTTACTACTAGAGCTCGCCATGTCAACCTCTTCTCTTGTGAAAGAGATGTCCTCCGGCCTCGTCCGCATCGCCCTTGAGTCCGAAAAGTTCCGGTTTCGGTCCCGGTAAGACCGCTGCCACCACCACCATGTGTGGCCGGAAGCTGTTTCAGGAACCTGCATGGACCATGTACTGTAATGGGAGGAAGTGTGGCCTGGCCGTGTCTCGCGCGTGCGTGGACTTCGACTGGCACGTGCTCAGTACGGTCAGCAGCGTGTCAGTTGGAGCCGGGTGATTCCGGTGGTGGATGATGGACGGATAGGTGCCGGGTCGGAGGGTGAGTTGCTTTATATGAGAGCCCGGTTTGAGCGAGTCGTTGGCAGCCGTGACTCAGAGGCGTTTTACATGATGAACCCCGATGGTAACGGTGGACCCGAACTCAGCATATTTCTCCTTAGAATATGAATTCAATAAATAAATAAATAATTTGGAGGTACTTGCAAATTAATGTAATTACAATTATTATTAATGTAAAACAATTTGGAATTTGGAGGAGAAAACAATTTCATGTATGTGTATTTTTGTTACTTAAATTAATGTAAAACCATATGATTTGTAATATCACATTCATGTTCTTCTTAGTTTATACCAAATTTATATATGCATGCAGTTAAAAAAATAAAAATAAGTAGCCTATCCAAATTCTCTCTTATTAACTAGACGTGGATTAGATAAATATTAAAGCATTATATAATAATATCGAAGTGGGGGGGTTTTGTTCTCTCTTTGAAATCAGAGAAATATCTCAACGCTTTCTATCTTTGTGTGTTTGTATTTGTGCGTGCGTGCGTGCTTGCATGTTTCTTATAAATAAATAAAAAGATTAAACAAAGTCTTTCAGGTTTAATTGGCACGCTTGTCGTCTCTCTCTTTCTCTATGGCCAGCTCTGGAAACCAAGATTAATTGGGTAGAAAATAAAAGAATTTCTCTGGGGACGTAAAAGGGGTTGGAAAACTAAAGGTCAATTAGCAAAATGTTTTTTTAATCAATTATTTTTTTATTGATTAGTGTATGAAAACGAAGAGTAGAAAGGTTGAGCTTACAAGATTTGAAATTAGGAGTTAATACAAGAATTGTTGGTACCCAGTTAGTTTAATTGAATCAATGTTGATGCAACTTATAATTTTATATAATAATAATTGCAAAAAATAAAGAGTAGATTTTGCTTTCAATGTGAATTGAAATATCAAGTTGAAGGTAGAATTGTTGTTTATTTTTTGGTATCTACTTAATTTCCTGATAAAAGTGGTCCTCTTTAATAAACACTCCCCTCCTCACAAAAAAAATAGAAAATAAAAATAAAATAAGATTTGATGTCAAAGATGACAAGTTTGACGTAGTGGGAAATGGACAAGTTGTTGAAAGGGGATCATGGAGTTAGGGATTACTGTCATGCACTATTAATGCAGCAAAACGTTTCCAGCTTATGCGGAAATCTATATATATATATATATATATATATATATATTGACCAACATACCCCAACATATCGTCAACATACCCTAGCATATCGTCATACCTTCGTATGCTTTTGTATTCGATAATATTAATTAGGTAAAAGCAAATGAGCATATTAATTAATGAACATGTTATGGGTGGCTAAATATAAAGAAATTAAAAAAGAAGAAGAAGACGTATAAGGTTAAGTTATAACATGAGTAATGCAAAAGTACTGGTCCATGCAAGGTCACACTGATTTGTAAGCAGAAGATCACATGCAGCATGCAGCCATATATACATACATACATATATATACATACATACATATATATATATATATATATATATATATATATATATATATATATATATGTTAATGACCTTTATACATCTCAGGGCTGAAGCTTAAGTTCTTTATATATAATGTATATGATGATATTTAACAAAAAGAAAAAAAATTGTATATGATGATGTTTATGATGGTGAAATGCGCTCAAATGTTTCAAATTAGGAGGTTAAACCTAGGGAAATCCCACCTGTTTATTTTAAATATATAAGTAGTTTTGAAGAGAGGTTAATTATATATATGAATTGTTTTGGCCAATACACAACACATTATTAGATGTCAAAGTATAATATAATTAATAGACTAAAAATTCGAATGCAGAGACTTAAAAAACGGATATCCCCAATAATGGTATATATCAATTATCAGCAGAACGTCCTACCTAATTTTATTAATTATGCTTAATTTGATGCTTTAGTTTATTCCCTTGAAATTAACGTACGTTCTTCTATTAATGTAGTTTGTTGCATTTAGGACACCTATACAATAATTTGCATTTGGAATGAATTGATTTTTTTATTTTGATTGATTAAGTACTCTCTCTAAGTACAATGGAGCATTAATAACTAATTAATTGAAATTATAAGAATTAATGCAGGTATGAATCAATTATATATGCATAGTATTTTTTTTTAAATGATTTTTATGTGCATCTTTGCAATTCAAATTCTATTTCTTTTACTATTTTAGTTTTACAATTTAAAGGAATTTAAAGAGCTGGTTCATACATTTTTTTACTACTTTAATTTTATAATTCGGTAGAAGTTTAAAGAGCCTGATCCACACCTCTAACAATTAATACTAATACTTTTTTTTTTCTCAATATTTTGGATAAAAAAATCAATTTATTTCTTCAGCCACAACATAAAATGTTTTAAAATGAAGCCGATCTCTTGCGTGAGATGCAACTAAAGATCGGACCATGCTTAAAACAGATTAGATACATACAAGATCTTACTTTATTTCGAACAATATTATGAGATTGATGGTATTCCTTTTCAATATTTGAACTTCTATAAATTAAGAAAAAATCTCATCCAAATTGTACTGTTTCAAAATGCTAGCTACTGATTTAATCTTATATATAACCATTAAATTATAACTTATCTTGCTACCAAAAAAGCCATATATACTACTAGGTTAATACGATGGCAATTAAGAAATGGTATATGTAGCACAAAATCCATATAGAAAAGATATTAATTAATACGGCCATGCATGCAATATGTTCAACGAGAATGAGGACAAAGAATTTGAATATTATTTAATAATATCATAAATCAGAGAGGAAACTCAAGGCACATGGAAAAGGCAAAACAATGTGGCGTATAAGTAAAAGAAATTGGTCGAGATTGAAACTATATATATATATATATATATATATATATATATATATTTACCTGTAAAATGGGAGGAGATAAAGGCAAGATCTGGTTTTGGGTTCAGATATTTACAAGAGAATAATATCTGGATGGTCTTTGAGATATATATATAAATGTAATATATATTATTCAAACTTCGATGCAGTATAAAATATCAATTAAAGATATTTTTAGATATTTATTCATAACATTATCACCTAGATACAACTAAAATATCAAAGAGAGATAGTTTTACATATTTATTTAAAATCAAGCCCCGGAATAATATATACAGCTAAGGCATACAATTTTTACTTACTTGTTTAGGGTTTTATACATCTGGCTTGCTCGAATATGTCGAGAACAGAGAGGGTTCATACTTATTTGGGTCGTAGGGCCGTAGAAAGTTGGCGGAGGGCCGTAGGAAGTTGTCGGAGGAACGTAGGAAGATATCAGAGGGCCGTAGGAATTCTGGGAGAACCAGTAGAAGGATGTCGGGCCGTAAGAAAATGTGAGATGGCCAGGTAGGAAGTTACTCGGGCCAGTAGGAAGTTGGTGAGGCGGTGGAAGTTGGGGAGAAGCGTAGAAAGATGGCGAGGAGGGCGGTAGGGAGATACGGAGGGCGTAGAAAGTTGTCAGGAGGCCGTAGGAGTTGTCGAGGAGAGGCCGAGTAGGAAGATGCTCGGGCCCGTAGGGAAGATGTCAGAGGTGAGGAAGATGTCGGGCCCGAGTAGGAAGTTGTGGGCCGTGGGAAGTTGTCGGAGGCAGTAGGGAAGATGTCGGGCAGAGTAGGAGGAAGATGTGCGGAGAGGCCGTGGGAAGTTGTGGGAGAGTAGGAAGTTGTGGGAGGGTAGTAGGGAAGATGTGGGAAGTAGGAAGTTGTGGGAGGGTGAGTAGGAAGATGTGAGGGCAGAGTGAAGTTGTGGGAGGCAGAAGTAAGGGATTGTGAGGCCGTAGGAAGATGTGGGAGGGCCGTAGGAAGTTGTCGGAGAGTAGGAGGAGTTGTGGGGCCGTAGGAAGTTGGCGGAGGGCCGTAGGAAGTTGTGGCCGTAGGAAGTTGTCGGAGGTCCGTAGGAAGTGGGCCGGGGGTCGTAGGAACTTGGCGGAGGCGTAGGAAGATGTCGGAGGGCCGTAGGAAGATCTGAGGGCGTGGGAAGTTGTCGGAGAGCAGTAGGAAGTTGTGGGGCCGTGGGAAGATGTCGTGGGGCTGTGTAGGAAGTTGGCCGGTGAGGAGGTGGTGAGGTAGGAAGTTGGCGGAGGCCGTAGGAAGATATCGAAGGCCAGTAGGAGGAAGATACGGGAGTAGGAAGTTGGCGTGGGGCGTAGGAAGTTGTCCGGAGGGACGTGGGAAGTTGGTAGGAGGCCAGGTAGGAGAAGATGGTGAGGCCAGTAGGAAGTTGTCAGAGTAGGAAGTTGTCAGGAGGCCCAGTAGGAAGATGTCCAGAGTCTGCAGAGTAGAATTGTCAGGGCGTAGGTAGGAGGTTCTTGAGTAGGAAGTTGTCGGAGGCACGTAGAAAGTTGTGGGGCCGTAGGAAGTTGTAAATGAGGTAGTAGGAAGTTGGCCGGTAGTAGGAAGATGTTGGAGGCCGTGGGAAGATCTAGGAGGCAGTAGGAAGTTGTCGGGCCAGTAGGAGATGTGGGCCAGGAAAGAGTTAATCAAGGGCGTTGGAAGTTGTGGGAGGAGCCGTAGAAAGATGGCAGGAGAGTGAGATACAGGGCCGTAGGAAGATGTCAGGAGGAGCCGTAGGAATTTGTGGGAGGAGCTGTAGTAAGTTGTCCAGGAGGAGAGTAGGAAGTTGGCGGGCCGTGGGAAGATCTGGAGGGCCGTGGAAGTTGTGGGGCCGTAGGAGGAAGATACGGGCCGTAGGAAGTTGTCAGTGGGCCGTGGGAAGTTGTAGGAGGGTCGTAGGAAGTTGGCCGGAGGTAGTAGAGAGGAAGTTGCCGGAGGGCCGTAGAAGTTGGCGGAGGTAGGATGTTGTCCAGTAGGAAGTAGAGGCCCGTTGAAAGTTCTTAGTAGGGAAGTTGTCGGAGTGCCTAGGAAGTTGGTAGGAGGTGGGAGGAGAGTAGGAGTTGGGTGAGTAGGAGGAAGATGTCGGGCCGAGTAGGAAGATCTAGGAGGAGTGCATTAGGATTGGCCAAGGGTAGGAGTTGTGCGGCCAGCCAGTAGGAAGTTGGCGGATGGGCGTGTCGAAGTTGGCGGAGGAGTCGTAAGTTAGGAAGGGGCCAAAGAAGGAAGATTTTGGAGTCTGCGTAGGAATTTGTGTTTGTAGGGAGTTGTTAGGAGGAGCGTGGCAAGTTCTTGCAGGAGGCGTGGGGGGAAGTTGTCGGAGAGGCGGTAAAGTTGTGGGAGGTAGGGAAGTTATGGAGTAGGGTAGTAGGAAGTTGGCGGGCCAGGTAGGAGATGTCGGTAGAAAGTTGTCAAGAAGCGTTGGAAGTTGTCGGAGGGCCATAAAAAGATGGCGGAGGGCCGTACGAAGATACCGGAGGGCCGTAGGAAGATGTCGGAGGGCTGTAGGAATTTGTCGGAGGGTTGTAGTAAGTTGTCGGAGGGAAGTAGGAAGTTGGCGGTGGGTAGGAGAAGGTGTCAGTAGGAAGATGTCGAGGCCGTGGGAAGTTGTCGGAGGGCTGTAGGAAGATGTGGGCCCAGGGAAGTTGTCAGGAGGGTAGTAGGATGTTGTCGGGTGAAGTAGGAGGAAGTTGTCTAGGGCCCAGTAGGAAGTTGGCGGGCCGTAGGATGTTGTCCGGAGCGTAGGGGCCGTTGGGAATGGCGGAGGGCAGCGTTGGGAGTAGGGCCGTGGGAGTTGTCGGAGTCTGCGTAGGAAGTTGGCGGAGGGCAGTAAAGGAAGTTGCCGAGATGAGTAGGAAGTTGTGGGAGTAGAAAGTGAAGCGGAAGTAGGAAGTTAGGCCGTAGGAAGATTCGGGCCGTAGGAGAATCTGGGGCCGTGGAGAGTTAATGAGCCGTAGGAAGTTATGGGGCCGTAGAAGTTGGCCGGATGGACGTGTGAAGTTGGGGAGGTGCGTAGGAAGTTGTGAGGAGGAGAAGGAGATTTTGGAGTCTTGTAGGAATTTGGCCGGGAATGAGAAGTTCTTAGGAATGCAGTAGAAAGTTGCGGAGGACGTAGGAAGGAGGAGGCCTAAAAGGAAATACGTGAGCAGTAGGAAGTTGTCGTGGGATAGTAGGAAGTTGGTGAGGGCCGAAGTAGGAAGTGGTAGGTAGGAGATATCGGAGGAGGCAGAGTAGGAAGTTGTCCGGGCCGTAGGAGATGTCGGGCCGTGAAAGTTGTCGAAGAGCCGTAGGAAGTTGTCCAGGAGGGCGTAGAAAGATGGCGAGGAGGCCGGAGGAAGGTAATGGAGGGCAAGTAGGAAGAAGTCGGAGGATGGTAGAATTGTCAGACATGGAGTAGTAAGAAGTTGTGGAGGAAGTAAGGAAGTTGTGGGCCGTAGAAGGAGATACAGAGAACGTCTGAGAGGGTGTCAAGTTGTAGGAGAGAATCTGGGAGGCCGTGGAAGTGTCGGAGAAGTTGTCAGGGCCCAGTAGGAAGTTGTCCCGGTAGTAGGAAGTTGTCCCAGGAGGGTGGTAGGAAGTTGTGGGCCAGTAGAAGTTGGCGGAGGCCGTAGGATGTTGTCGAGGGCGTAGGAAGTAGAAGCGGAGGGCCGTTGGAAGTTGCAGGAGGCCGTGGGAAGTTGGCCGGAGTGCCTAGGAAGTTGGCCGGGCCCGTAGGAAGTGGGGCGGGAGTAGGAAGTTGAGGCCGTGGGGAGGAAGATGTCGGAGGTAATGAGAAGATCTGGGAGAAGCCATTAGGAGATTGAGGTGTAGGAAGTTGTCTAGTAGTAGGAAGTTGGCGGATGGGCGTCTGAAGTTAGTAGGAGGTTAAGTAAAAAGTTGTGGGCCAGTAGGAAGTTATCGTAGGGTAGTAGAAGTGTGGGCCAGTAGGAAGATGTCGAGAAGTAGAAAGTTGTCAAGGAGCCCGTTAGGAAGTTGTGGAGGGCAGTAGAAAGATGGCGGGCCCGTCTGAGAATTGGGAGGGCCGTAGGAAGATGTCGGGGTGTAGGAAGTTGGCAGTTTGTAGGAAGTTGTCGGAGAAGTAGGAAGTTGGCCCAGGTAGGAGAAGATGTCGGAGGGCCGTAGGAAGATGGCAGGAGGAGCGTAGGAAGTTGTAAGTTGTAGGGAAGATGTGGGGCCGTAGGGAAGTTGTCAGTAGGAAGTTGTGAGGAGGTAGTAGGAAGTTGTAGGAGGGTCGTAGGAAGTTGTGGGGTAGTAGGAAGTTGGCGGAGGCAGAGTAGGAATTGTGGAGATTAAGTAGGAAGTGGCGGAGAAGCGTTGGGAGTTGGGCGGTAGGAAGTTGTCCCGAGAATCCGGTAGGGAGGAAGTTGAAAGTAGGAAGTTGTCGGGCCAGAGTAGGAAGTTGTCCAGGGCCAGAGTAGGAAGTCGTGGGCCAGAGTAGGAAGTTGTGGGCCAGAGTAGGAGGAAGATGTGGAGGGCCGTAAGAAGATTACAGGAGGGCATTAGGAAGTTGACGGGCAGTAGGAAGTTGTCGAGGCCAGTAGTAGGAAGTTGTGTGGATGGATATGGAAGTTGGCGGAGGGAAGTAGTAGGAAGTTGTGAGGAGAAGATTTTGGAATGCCCAGAGTAGGAATTTGGCCAGGGTAAGTAGGAAGTTGGGAGGAGCGTTAGGAAGTTACGGAGGGCGTAGGAGATTGTCGGAGTAAAAAAGTTGTCCAGGAGGAGAGTAGGAAGTTGTGGAGTAGGGTGAGTAGGAAGTTGGTGAGGGCCAGAGTAGGGAGGGAGAGAAGATGTCGGAGGTAGAAAGTTGTGGCCGTTGGAAGTTATGGGGCCAGAGTAGAAAGATGTGAGGAGGGGCGATGAAGAGATCTGGGGGGCCAAGTAGGAGATGTTGGAGGGTTGTAGGAAGTTGTCCAGGCAGGTAGTAGAAGTTGTCCGGAGGGAAGTGGGAGTTGGCGTGGGCAGGTAGGAAGATGTCGGGCCCGTGGGAAGATGTGGGGTAGGTAGGAAGTGTCAGGTTTGTAGGAAGTTATCGGAGAAGTAGGAAGTTGTCCGGAGGAAGTGGCGGAGGTGGAAGTTGGAGGGTAGTAGGAAGTTGTGGGCCGTAGGAAGTTGGCCAGAGGAAGTAGGAATTGTCAGGCAGAGTAGGAAGTAGTAGGAGCCGTTAGGAGGTAAGCGGTAGGTAGGAAGTTGTCAGGCGTAGTAGGAAGTTGTGGAGGAGCGTAGGAAGTTGTGGGCCGTTGGAGATGTCTTGAGGAGGGAAGTTGAGAGTAGTAAGAATGTCGGGCCGTAGGATGATCTGGGAGGCGGTAGGAGACCAATGGAGGAGCCGTGGGGAAGTTATGAAGTAGGAAGTTGTGAGGATGGGCGTCTGAGAAGTTGCAGAGGCGTAGGAAGTTGTCGAGGAGAAGAAAGATTTGGAGCAGAGTAGGAATTTGTGGGAGGCGGTAGGAGACAGGAGGCGTGGCAGTTCTTGGGAGGGCCAAGTAGGAAGTTGTCAGAGGGTAAGTAGGAAGTTGTAGGGCCGTGGGAAGTTATGCGTGGAGTGGTAGGAAGTTGGCCAGTAGGAGAGATGTCGGAGGCCAGTAGAAAGTTACTGAAAGAAGCGTTAAGTTGTAGAAGTAGTAGAAAAGATGGCAGGCCGTAGTGAAGATGTAGGAGGCCAAGTAGGAGGGAAGATGTTGGAGGTTGTAGGAATTCCGGAGAGTAGGAAGTTGTGGAGGAAGTAGGAAGTTGGCCGGGCCGTAGGAGGAGGAGATAATAGGAGGCCAGAGTAGGAGGAGGAGGAAGATATCAGGAGAGCAGAGTAGGAAGTTGTGGGGTTGTAGGAAGATGTCCGGAGGGCCGTGGGAAGTTGGTGGAGGTAGTAGGAAGTTGTCCGGAGGGTAGGAGAGTTGTGGTAGGTAGGAAGTTGGCGGAGGAGCCGTAGGAAGTTGTCCGGGCCGTGAGGGCCGTTAGGAGATAAGTGGGCTGGGTGAGAGTAAGTGTGGGCCGGTAGGAAGTTGTCGGGCTGCGTAGGAAGTTGGCGGGAGAGTAGGAGGAGTTGTCCGGGCCGTAGGAAGTTGTGGGCCAGAGTAGAGAGGTGGAAGCGGAGGGCGTGGGAAGTTTGTGGGCGTAGGAGTTTCGGGGTAGTAGGAGGAGATCTGGGAGTAGGGAAGTTGTGGTAGGTAGGAAGTTATCGAGGCCGTAGTAGGAAGTTGGCGGATGGGCGTAGGAAGT
Organism: Rhamnella rubrinervis; assembly: GCA_007844105.2. Classification (NCBI taxonomy): domain Eukaryota; kingdom Viridiplantae; phylum Streptophyta; class Magnoliopsida; order Rosales; family Rhamnaceae; genus Rhamnella; species Rhamnella rubrinervis. The sequence goes on from VOIH02000059.1 coordinate 48,604, forward strand.
TGGGGAGGTGGTAGGGAAGTTGTGGAAGGCGGAAAGGAGAAGATTTTACGGATGCAGAGTAGAATTTGTGGGAGGTAGGAAGTTCTGGGGCCGTAGCAAGGAGTTGGGAGGGCCAGGTAGGAAGTTGTAAAATGAGATAGTAGGAAGTTGGCGGGCCCGTGGGAGAAGATGTCGGGAGGGGCAGAGTAAAAGTTGTGGGAGGGTCGTTAGGAAGTTGTGGGAGGGCAGTAGAAAGATGTGAGTGGCCGTGAGTAAGTTGTGGTAGGTAGGAAGTCGTTGGAGGAGAGGTGTAGGAAGTTTTAAGTTGGTAGTAGGAAGTTGGCGGAGGAGCGTAGGAAGTTGTTAAATGAGGGGGTAGTAGGAAGAGTTGTTGGAGGAAGTAGGAAGTTGAGTGAAAGTAGGAAAGGGCCGTGGGAGGAAGTTGGCTGAGGGCCAGTGGGAAAATGTTGGAGAGTAGTAGGAAGTTGTCCGGAGAAGTTGTAGGAAGTTGTGGGAGGGCCGTGGGAAGTTGTGGGAGGGCCGTAGGAAGTTGTGGGAGGCCGTGGAGGAAGTTGTGGGAGAATTTGTAAGATGTCAAGTAGGTAGGAAGTTGGCCAGTAGGAAGTTAGCGGAGGAAGTAGGAGAGATAGTGGGGCCAGTAGTAGGAAGTGTCGGGCAGTAGGAAGTTAAGCGGAGAAGCGTAGGAAAAGTTGTCAGGAGGCGTAGGAAGTTGTGGGAGGTAGAGTAAGAAGTTGTGGGAGGGCCGTGGGAAGTTGTGAGGGCGGTGTAAAGAGTTGTGGAGGAGCTTGGGAAGTTGGCCGAGGGCCGTAGGAAGTTGTGGAGGGCAGTAGGAAGTTGGCGGAGGTCGTAGGAAGTTGTGGATAGCGTAGGAAGTTGTCGGGCCGTAGGAAGGTGGCGTGGGGCCAGTAGGAAGTTCAGGACGGTAGGTAGGAGTTGTGGGAGGTTTGTAGGAAGATGTCCGGCCAGAGTAGGAAGTTGGCCCAGGAGGCAGTAGAAAGTTGTGGCCAGTAGCAGGATTGTGGGAGGTAGAAATGTGAGAGGCGTGGAAGTTGGCGGAGGGCAGTAGGAAGTTGTCGGAGAGCCATAGGAAGTTGTCGGGGAGTAGGAAGATGTGGTAGTAGGAGAGATGTGGGAGGCAGAGTAGGAAGTTGGCCGGAGGAGAGCGTAGGGGAAGTTGTGGTAGAAGAGTTGTGGGAGAGCTGTAGGATGTTGTTGTATGGCGTGGGAAGTTGTCGAGGAGGGCGTTTACAGGATTGTCGGGGCGGTAGGAGAGGCGGTAGGAAGTTGTGGGAGGTAGGAGGAAGATGTGGGGTAGAGTAGGAAGTTGTGGGAGGTCGTGGGAGGTTGTAGAGGCCGTAGGAAGTTGAGAGGAGTGGAAGATGCTGTGGAGGTAGGAGATTAATGAACTGACGTAGGAAAGGTGTCAGGAGAGTAGGAAGTTGTAGCCAGGAGGCTGGCTAGGAAGTAAGTGGGCCAGAAGTAGGAAGTTAAGCCAGGAGGTAGGAAGTTGTAAGGGGTATAAAAGTTGTCCGGAGAGTAGGAAGTTGTGGGAGGAGCCGTAGGAAGTTGTCGGAGAAGTAGGAAGATGTCGGAGGGCCGTAGGAAGTTAGTGGTAGGAAGTTGTCAAAGAGGCGGGGAAGTTGTGGGAGGAAGCCAGGTAGGGATTCCATTTGTATGGTAGGTAGGAAGTGGCGGTGGGCCGTTGGAAGTTGTCGGAGGGCTGTAGAAAGTTGTCGGAGGAGCGTGGGAGGAAGTTGTGGGAGGCCGTGGGGGGAAGATGTGAGGAGGAGCGTAGGAAGTTGTGGGGAGGCCGTGGAGTTGTGGGGCCGTGGGGGAGTTGTGAAGGCGGTAGCAAGTGTCAGGTGGGCCAGGTAGGAAGGTGTGGGGCCAGTAGGAAGTTGTGGAGGGCGTAGGAATTTGTCAGGAGGCTTTCGTGGGAAGTTGTGGGAGGAGGGCAGTAGGAGAAATAGGATGGCTGTAGGAAGTTATGAAGTGGGCGTAGGAAGATGTTGTAGGGCGTAGGAAGTTGTGGAGGAGCGTATGAAGGACCAATATTAGAGACGTAGGAAGTTGGCGGAGGGCCGTAGGAGGTGGCCCGTGGAAGTTGTCGGGCCGTGGGGAAGTTGTCGGGCGGTAGGAAGTTGTGGAGAGCGTGGAAGTTAGGAGGTAGGAAGTTAGCGGGCCGTGGGAAGTTGTGGGAGGGTAGAGTAGGAAGTTGTGGGGAGGTAGGAGTTGTGGGAGAACGTAGGAAGTTGTGGGAGGGCAGTAGGAAGTTGTGGGAGAGCTATAGAAAGTTGGTGGGCTGAGTAGGAGGAGGAGGTTGTAGGAGAGGCCCGTGCCGGAGATGTCGGAGGAGCCGTAGGAAGTTGGGAGGCCGTAGGATTGTGAGAGCCGTAGGGGAAGTTGTGGAGGCCGTAGGAAGTGAAGGAGGGCCCGTGGAAGTTGTGAGGAGGAGCGTGAGAGGAAGTTAATGGGAGGGAGCGGTAGGGAAGTTGTGGGGTAGGTAGGAAGTTGGCCCAGGGCAGAGTAGGGAGTTGTCGGGCCAGGTAGGAAGTTGGCGGGCCGTAGGAAGTTGTCGGAGGGCCTTAGGAAGTTGGCGGAAGGCCGTAGGAAGTTGTCGGAGAGTAGGAAGTTGGCGAGGAGGAGCGTGGGAGTTGTGGAGGGCTGTAGGAAAGTTGTCGGGGTAGTAGGAAGTTGTGGGAGGAGGGTCGTTAGGGAAAGTTGTGGGAGGCCAGAGTAGAAATTTGTCGGAGGCTCGTAGGAAGTTGTGAGGCCAGTAGGAAGTTGTGGATGGCGTGGGAAGTTGTGAGGGCGGTAGGAGGTTGGCCAGGGCCGTAGGGAAGATGTCGGAGGCGTGGGAAATTGGCTGGCCGTAGGAAGTTGTCCGGGAGAGGCGTGGGAGGAGATGTAGGAGGGATGTGGGAAGTTGTGGGGTAGGAAGTTGTTCAGTTTGTAGGAAGTTGTGGAGGGCGTAGGAAGTTGTGGAGCAGTAGGAGTAGCCAGGGCCGTAGGAAGTTGTCGGTGGGAAGTGTTGATGGCCGGAGGTAGGAAGTGGGGCGGGATTGTAGTAGGGAAGTTGTCGGGCCAGGTAGGAAGTTGTGTGTGTGGAGCCATAGGAAGTGCGTAGGAGGTAGTTGGAGGTTGGTGAGGAGGGCGTAGGAAGTTGTGGGAGGCAGTAGGAAGAATCACCCAGGAGGAGCCATAGGATTGGCCAGGAGGTTGTAGGAGGATTGAAGGGTCGTGGAAAGAGTTGTGGTTGTGGGAGGAGTTGGTGAGGGCCGAAGGAGAAGTTGTCGGGCCAGAGTAGGAGGAAGATGGAGGGCAGTAGGAGGTTGTGGTAGGTAGGGAGTTCTCGGAGGAGGCGCCAGGAGATGGGAGGTAGTAGGGAAGTTGTCGGAGGCGTAGGAAGTTGTTGGGCAGGTAGGAGGGGAGTTGGCTGGGTAAGTGGAAGTTGTCGGAGAAGCGGTAGGAAGTAGGCGGTAGAGTAGGAAGTTGAGGTAGGTAGGAAGTTGTCCGGGCCGTAGGAAGTTAGTGGGGCCAGAGTAGAAGTTGTCGGAGGCCAGTAGGAAGTTGTAGGTGGGGAGTTGTAGGAAGTTGTGGGCCGGTAGGAAGATGTTGGAGGAGGGTCGTGGAAGTTGTCGGAGAGGCGGTGAGGAAGTTGGCCGGGCGGTAGGAGGTTGAGGAGGGCCGTGGGAAGTTGTGTCAGTAGGTAGGAAGTTATCGAAGAGGCGGTGGGAAGTTGGCCGGGGTAGGTAGGAGAGTTGTCAGGCGTGGGGAAGTTGTGGAGGCGGTAGGGAGTTGGCGGAGGCCCGTAGGAAGTTGGGCGGAGCCGTAGAAGGGAAAAGTTAATAGGAGAAGCGTAGGAAGTGGTGGAAGTTCGGAGGAGGAAGCGTTAGGGATTGTGGAGGTAGGAAGTTGTGCGGGCCGTAGGAAGTTGTCGGGGTAGGTAGGAAGTTGTGGGAGGCAGAAGTAGGGAAGTTGGCGGAGGTGCGTGGGAAGTTGGCGTGGGGAGCCGTAGGAAGTT
>VOIH02000060.1:0-84931 GCA_007844105.2 Rhamnella rubrinervis
GCCTCTACCTAGAGAGCCTTTTAGATGCTGAGGGAATAATAGGATCTTTCAGGGCTTCCTTCAGTTCTCCTCTCATTCCATCTTCACCAGTCTTCACACAAGCACTATGTTGAGAAGCTAAACTGACTTTCACTTTCTTGCTCCTTTTATTCTCAGCACATAGGGAGGTGGAGGAAGGAAAAAATAAAGAGATTTTCTTACTTCTTTCCCTCAAGAAGGGGAGTTAAGTTAGCCCTTGTCCTTGAGAATGAACTGTATGTAGTTGCTTGTCCTAGGATTGGCTTAGCAGGGAGATTGGAAAAGATGAACTATGCACCGAAGAATGCTAAACCTAAATGCCATTAGCTGAATGTGTACTTTATGCCAAACAAGCTTTGCTTTAGTGAACGCTTTCCAGCCTAGTTGAAGATTTCTAAACATTGTGCTTAATCAGTCCAACTTACAGTGGATTAAGCGCTATCGCAGATCTGGCTCCTCAACTAACTTCACTGCCTTGAAAGCTTTCAAGAAGTATTAACTCAGGTTTAGCTAAGGCATTTGTGAGCTTACCTGTAACTGGATTGACCTCGTCCTCTCCGAACACTACTCTTGGGAGCTTCTTACGTGCTCAAGTGACTTGAAAAGGGGATCCGCCGACAATGGATTCGGTTGTATGAACTCCCCAAAAAGGGAAGAAGGGAAGGCTTTCATTCATCCGACATACTTTGAGAGCTAACTAGTTATTTACAAACCATGCTAACCTTTTGGTCCTATAGGAGCTATAAAATTGACTTAGTGAATCTTCCCGCTACTCCTTACAAGCACTATTTCTTTTAGTGCTGTTGGTATTCGTAAGTATGCTGGGTACTATGCAATGTCTTCTTTCTTTCTGCTTTCTATTTGTTCTTTTATTATCTTCATCTATTATATTATTCTTCATTTACTACAAGTAGTAAATGGATTTCAAGTCAATGCCCAGACCAGGCTTAAGGCCCTGAAAAAGAGTCCAGAGTAGCAAAAGATATTGGATTAGTGAAAATAAAGCCCTAGTTTGATCTTCTTCTAGAAGGGTAGGTGCTTTGGTCATGTGACAACTCTTCGAGCTCTAGACATGGGAATGGGTATGTCATAATTTATTTAGTAGCGAAAAATGGTGAAATTGACCTCAATGCTAAGTAGAAATATAACACTAAACTAAAGGCTTATGCCTTCACAATGTAAGAAGAAAACAAATTTAGGGATATTTGTTCCTTCTCTGAGGCTTAAGCTCTATCTAGTCTTCCTCCCCATTCCCCATAGGCTTCCAGAGTGCCGACTTTGTACTCTATTCAACCATAAGACTTGAAACACTGACTTACTGAAAAGACGGACTGCTTTGCTCTGCCTCTACTAGTAAAGGGCTTTAGCCTTACAGCAAGCTTGACTTAAATTGAAAGAGTTGTATCTATGATAAGCTTGACTTGAACTATTGGTCCCAGAAAGAACCCGCTTACCATGACAGAAGAAAGACAGATTTCTTCTTTAGTAAAATTGACCTTTTGTTCACAAGCATGAGTAGGACATCTAATGTTGGGAAAGTCATCCTTGGCATAAGCTCTAGTTAATCTCTGTTATGGCTTCCCATATGCTTACAAATTCCTACATGTTTCCATGTTCCCTATAGTGCTATATCATTCCCTCCCTTTTCTTCCCACTCCCTTATAGGTCCCCTCTGAAAAGATCTTTTCTTGCTTAAGTTAGCTCTACTTCCTAGCCTGCTTGGTCTACGCTTATCAAAATGGAGCATTATGTATCGATAGAAATCTCCCTTTACTTTACGCTGATTAAGAAGCTATATCTCCACAGGTTGATCATCTCAATGCCCCTTTCTTTTAACAAAGTCCTGCTTAAGCCCTATCATGTCAATGTAATTAGTTACCTTCAAATGCAATTAAATGCCTTCTTTCCTGGTCTCAATTGCCCTTGTTAGCCTTCTCCTGAAAATGCTCTTTCATCACTCTGAACTCATCAAGTGCTAGTGGCCTAGTCTGCCTACCTACTTAGCTTGTCTCTTCTATTTCTCATTTGTGAGGCCTTTCCCGTCCCTTGAGTGAGTTAGATAGCCCATTCCTTGCTAATTGCCCAACTTTGAGTATTTTCAAGGCTCACACTACAATAAGAGTCCGAATAACTAGGAACAGGCTTGAATATAGAAATAGATTCGCTTTTTCCGCTTACTTACCAATTTGCTTATTAACAAACAAACAAAGACAACCACGTTCGCTTACCTCTTTGCCTACCAATGACATAGGAAGGCTTAACTCAGACCCAAACCCCCTATAATTGCTTCCACTTGAAGAGACTGATTTGCACCATAAGTACTAAACTTCGATAAAGGTATGGGGAGGCAGAGATATTTAAGACTTGAATGGTAATTGTAAAAATATAATCAAACCCTGCTACCGGAAAGCACCTATTAAAGAAGAGGGACTCGATTAAAGGACTCATAAAAGACTTACTCCAGACCTATCCCTTCGCATGCTTTAAAGGCTCGAACTCGTCACTAAGTACAAGAGCTCTAAGGTAGGAGCTTCCTAGAGAGTTAATATTACACAAGAAGACTTATAAGATATATCAATCATCTATCTATAAAACATACTTCTAATGCTCATCCCTTGAAGCTTAATGGCAGCCCCTTTCTTGTTCCTGTCTATTTACTAGTACGCTCCAACTAGAGGATTGGTTAGACTGATGACTCGCTTGTTCAGTACTGCTAAAACTATTATAGGAGGATGCCGCCCCCTCGAGACTACCAGTAGTTTCGGTTCTTGAGTCTTGTGCAAGTTAGGTTGTGGTTGTATTACCTGCAAGCGGAATGTGGGTGCTTTAGGTGTGTGTTGACCATGCACTCTCGCATCATGTAATGTCATATGTATGATAGAGGTTCAATGCCAATTGTTATCACCAAGGTTCAACAAATGAATGAAGCTATGATCGTACCCAGATAGAGATGATGGTGTTCTTCGGATGTCTTCAAGTTGGCCATAATAGAATAGATAGGCGAAGCAGCCAACTGTATGTTCTCGCCTATCGATAGATAGTAGGTTGCTTCCAAGCTAAACCATTTGAAACGGAATTGCTGCTTGACTCTTGTGATTGATAGAGTGGTATTCTCCGGCCCTGTTAAATAAAGTAGATAGAGGGAGAGAGCTAGAAGAGAGAAGGAAAAAGAACAAATAAAGGATTTTTAAGTCTAATGGGAGAATAATGGTTGACACATTGACTGCCTTTGAGACTATAAAATATAACCCAAGCGGTCTAACCCCGAGGCGAATCCCAACCAAAAGGCGCTAGACGGACTAAGGGTAAGCAAGATAAAGAAGGCAGCTAGCCCTTAGTGTAAAACCTTGTTGTGGGAGAGTCTTTCTCTAATGAGAATCAAGAAAATTTTTGGGCAAGACAAGAAAGGAACTCGCCCTTTGACACCAAGGGATAAGAACGTCTTTCTGATGATGACTTGGTGAAGGGAATCTATTAGAGAAGGTTCTCGAAACCAAAGAGAGCGCGGAGCCAATGAATTCAATCGAACAGAGTAATGAGTCTAAGGGTGGGATCAAGCTGGAAAGGAATGGACGGGCATAGGCTTAATAGTGAATGCGGACCCCTCTACTTATAGATATGAGATTTATGACTTCAAAGACAGATGATGACATAAACTGTTAGACTTCTTTATTGTGTTGTGAAAAGAGATGGAAGACGAAGATTTTCTAACGTAGTGTGGGCACTGGATGGAAAAGACAGAGAAGAGAACAACCCACCAGAAAGGCATACCTCAAGAGCGCCAATCTCCCTCGGTAAACATCTATCTGCATGAAGTCGGCCTATGGATAGAAAGAAAAAATGCAAGAAAAGAAAATGGAATATGAAAGAAATAAAAAAGATGCTTAGGGAGTGTGAGATATGCGGATGGGGAGTACATACCAAAACAACCACAGGGGCTTCCAGCAATGATAGCTGAACTAACCAGATGGGCCGCCCAAAACTTGGAGCTGACCAGACTAAAGTGAAGCAGAGGATCACAAAGTGCAACACAACAAGGGGTAAACCAAGTGCGAAGGAAGAAGCGAATCAATCAGAATGGAGATAGGGAAGAGAGGCAAAAGAGAGATTTTGAGCCTGCAACCAGCAAGCACCAACTGCTAAAAATCCGTTGCACGATAGCGTGTAGTTTAGGTAGGGGTATAAGAGGGGTGCCCTTTCTAAAACTTATATTTAATATAAGGTAAGTTTTTTTTTTTTGGAACCTTAGTTTTGGAGCTTTCCCCAACCTATACCTTACTAAAAAAAAGGGGCTTACATTTTTCGGTTGCATTGGACTGCCTCATAAATAATGGATCAGCTAAGCTAGATGAGCAACCTTCTCTGGAAAGGAATAGTGAAAAGCCATGTCACTTGGAATGGAACTGGTTGGTTATTGACTTTTAGTAAGACCACTTGACTTTGGCAAGAAAAATTCTATATTTTATAGGCATGGTTGCTTACAAGAAAAAGCTAGCTTCTAGATGTTCTTTGCCCGAACATATAGAGGAAGCCACCTTCTATCCAACCTCTATACCAGTAGTGGAGTGACTTGCTACTTTCAATCAGAAAAGGCAAATTGAGCAAAGGAGAAAGAAGTTGTCCTCTCCTCTCTAGTAACCCGCCACCGCATATATAGAAAAAGAGGAAGCGGCAAAGAAAGAACAGCCGTTTGACTTTGGCACATGAGGTTATGGGTTTGGGTAGGTAACATAATGGAAATGTATTGGATTACAAAGCCTAGAATGATGGTTCGACCCCATCCTTGGCCTCAGGGAATGGTGAGCAGCACAAAACTTAAATGAATCAAATGGCATAAGGGGTTTTCCTTTATTAGAAATCCACAGACAACAATTCTGGAACTTCCAAACCAATGAAATGCAACATGAGAAGGAGCTTTGTACACTTCAATAGAATGAATTGGTAAGGGTAGAAGATGCCCTATGGTCAATTGAAGGTCCTGCGCCACTTGAACTCAAATCTATCTTACCTTCAATCCAACTTTATCCAACCAACTTACAACTAAATGTTATATCAATCTCAGGGCTGACACAACCGAATTGGTTGAGGAAATAGAAACCCTAGAGACCAAGCACTCCCACTCCCAAAAGCAGAGACCAAACAACCGAGCGGCAACAAAGGCGGGGCTATTCTTTAAAAACTGGGACCTACTTCTCATCCTAGGAGTTCACAGGTATGGTAGAGTCCTATCTCTATCTGTCTGTAGAAGTTTTACTACAAGTAGTACTTCTGCTATTCAATCATAGAATCAATTACGATCAAGCTGAAAAAGCCCTATATTACTAGTAAGCTAGCGCGCCCCCTTCTTTCTCAAAGTCAAGTTTCTTGCTTGTTATTCTTTAAAGCCCCTACACTTATTTTTGTGGGCTATTTGAAGAAGCACTGGTTTGGAACTTTACACAAGGGGTTTTTCCCCAACCTATACAAGGCTGGTCTTAATCTCATTTGGTGGTGTCCCTCTCGGACTCAACATTGATTTCAGGCTTGAGTTGGAGGGCCCCTCCATCCATCGAATCAAGTAATTCACGATCAAAAATTTTTTCACAAGAATCTCATGCTATGCTTCTTGTTTCTTGAATCGGTTGCTAGTTTTAGTCAATCAAGATTAGTATCGAGAGGGAAGAGAAAGTCTTTTCTTTAGGTTAGGCTCATCTCGTCATTTATGCAATTCCCGTCCATGGATTGATCATGCAAGAACGCATCCAATCAACACATAGCGAATGAAAAAGCATTCATCCTGGATTCTCTTCCTCAATCAAAATTTCTATCAAATGATCACTATTCATTCGGTCAAAGTCTCCACCCTTTACTGAGAGGTGCACCATGTTGATAGGAATCGGAAAGACCTTATTGTACATAAACATACCATCCAATAATCACTCTAAAAAAGTTCCACCAATCCCTTAGCTAAACAGAAGCAACTAAATAATGTTCACCGACTACTGTCGATGTGTCAAGCTGATGCAGTTCCTCCCAAGACTTTCTTTTCATTTTCTGCTGGAGTCCTGCTTAGCTTCTGATTTTGATTAGTTTATTTCTTTTCAAATTCTAAAGTTTTCAAGAACATTTTAATGACATAGTCCAAATTCGCTTCTTTACTAAGGGTGATAAAGGGTTATTCATATATATGTATATGACAGTTTGTTTTCTTTAAAAGTAAATTAACAATTTGGTTTCATTAGTTGACTTCAAAGAAAGGGACGATCACCCTTCTATTCCTTCTTTTTTCTTCTTTATTATCAAAAATTCTTGAAGGTTGTTGTTATCCTCTTGATACAAACCCTTGGATATCATATCCATTGGGTTTCTTTCTTTTGTGGGTGAACCACTCCTCTTTGTTGACCGAGCCCGAGCCTTTTTTGAATAGGTGTTTTATGAGTATGTAAGGCTTAGCTCATCAAGTGGTGAATGAGATAGATAGGGCTTTAGTTCTCTTTTACAAAGCTCTCCTTTATATAAGTACTCTAGTACTAGTCATTATGAATAGGAACCCGAAACACAAGCTGGACATGTTGATGGGACAATTGCCTTGAATTTCTTTAAAAGCTTCCCGCTCCTCCTAAAAGATAAGAACTAGAAGCTAGTCGAAAAGGGGAGATCTAAGATCTTCAAGAGTTTCCTTTTAGTGATAGGGGTGCCGTGTCTTTGATGATAATATAGATTTCAATGTTGATAGCTTGGATTGGAGGAGGTTCTTCACTTCAAGACGTGCTCCTTTGAATTCTTCCATAACCTTATGCTCTTGCTTTGTTACCAGATGCTGACTGAGAAGCAGACTTGATTGAGAGAGAGTTTCTAGCGGCGATAGGGTAAGAGCCTCTTCTTTCTTACGGTGGGACGCTTGCACTTGCGTAACCAATTTACGCTTCCTTGGCTCAGGCTATTCAACTCAGCATCTTCAAACCCCGACACGATCATCGTTTCCAGTTGACTTTATCTCGGGTGACAGGGCAAGAGAACACTTCACAAAATGCACTTTGACAGCGAGCAAGTTCTTTGATCTTTTATTAGTATTCCCTTTTTAGACTTGGACGAAGACTAATTTATTTATACAAAGAGATCCAAAACAGATCTTGTACAGCATATCTCCATACTGATCGATATACGGCTATCAAAATCTCATTTATGCTAGTAAATTACGCTATTGTGGGTAAATTCAAGTGCCCACTTGTTCCGTATCAGAGAAGGCCCACTTGCTTCACTTCAGGAAGCCAAAGATGACTTGACCTTTAGACTTTCTCAAAGGAAGGAAAACGAAAGCTCCAAGGAAAACTGAAGAATTTCATCTTTTGGGAATGGGGAAGTGAATTAAGGTAAGAGTTCATTCCGGCATAACTTGGAGCAAGAAATTTGCTCATTCCGGCGAGGTTCGACGTTAATTGAAGTTGACATTGAGTCACGCACTTCTTGGAGTGGGGAATGAATTCATGCGTACCTTAACATAAAAATTGAATAAGCTCATCTAGAGTTATGTGAGTGAACTTTTGCTTCTTCTTCTTTTGGTTGAAATCTTGCTTATTTCCTCTTTGGTTGATCAGTCAATCTGCTTGCTGTTTTGGGCAGCTCCAACTGCAAGATCTAGACTTGGACCATAGCTTTCAATTATGATTGGATTGACGCCTCGAACCCTTTTACAGTAGAACTAGAAGATCAGCTCTCCCTTGCCTTTTCCCTTTCCCTATCTTTATGCTTAAAGCCAATCCTTTCATTCATTTAATGGAATACATTCGATTGCAGTTATCATTCCACTCCTGTTTAGGTTGAATAACGCACTAATTCATTCAGGTTAGAAAAAAGAAGACTTCCATCTATTACTAAGAAAGAAGATTCATGCCTTTTGACGACATGACAAGCAATCCTTAAATGAAAGAAAAATCATGGATCCACAAATCCGTTATCTCCTCGTGCATTAATCGCTTTTGGGCTGAAATCCAATCTTTTAAGTGAAGAAGTCATTTTCAATACAATTTTACCACCAAATACAATCACTTTGAAAAAGTCGTAAGTGCAGGTTCAATTCAAATAGAAAATACGGAACACTCAATGGAGAATAGGAATCGCTATACTAAAGAAAAGAGAGAGGTTGCACCAAGAAATGTAGAAAACTAGGTCATACTAAGGGAAAGCTTGCTTTCTATAAGCTCTTTTAATCAATGATTTTCTCATGAGTTTGAAGCTTTTAAAAGAATGTATTCTGCCTAAATGAAAAGACAGGCCTATAGGTAGAAGCTATTAACCTATCCGAATCCCGCAAGTGACTAAGCGTAAGACGAGCCATAACAAGCGCGTGAACAGAACACGTGGCCTAAGCATAACTCAATATTCAACAAACCTATGATCCATTTATTAGGTTCTCGTTACAGGAGATCTTAGAACATACCCGTTGTGTGAATGCGCATACAAATAGGGTCACTATTCACCTACTACTAATAAGGGAAGAGAGTGGATTCTAGATTATATCAGTCGGGTAAGCTGGATTGGGTTCTGGGAGAATCTCTACTAATTCTTCTTTGCAAGAGACATCCTTGGGTTTAGTGATGTCTCCGACAACCTTACTGAGATCTCCAGATCCAATATTTGGTTTACAAGAAGCTCTTAGGGGGTCTTGTCTTCTCGAATTCCAGGTTTTTACTATTCTTTCTTATAAAAAACTTTGACCTACTCCCTGAGTAGAGATGTACGCTTTATACAGGTTGTGGAGTCATGTATACTCATGGGATGGCCTTTTTTTGGAGCAATGATCAAATTCCATTGCATCAAAAGAAATCAAGATCGAAGTAGTTGTTCAGTAAACTATTATACTTCTCGAATGCAATATCCGATTCTTGCCTAGTTAGGGCATATGGAGGAGGTATGTGTCCTCTCGGTCGTCTTAACCAATCACAAATCAGCCCAACTAACAGTCGCTTTGATCCGTTACCGATCAGCTCAAAAGTACTCCTTTATATTATGATCATAGGTGTGGATGGTAGGGCTAGAATAGGAATAATCTCTAGAACGGCTAGAAGTGGGCCAACTGTCTTCCATAAAGAATATAAAGAGATATATATGGATATGGGTATAGTAGTTTGGATAAAGAAAGATGGACACAGTTGCACTACTGTGAATGAACAGGGATCTCCTAGCCAAGGCCTCTGCTTTTCTATGCATAATGGGAAGTTTATACAAGTGTGGAATGACCGAAGGATACTACAATGATGTGAGGGTGTTTGACCTTATTGACCATAGCAGCTAAGTCTGGAAGGAGCCTCTTATACGGTCTGATGCCAACTTAAACTGAGCTATCTTTGAAGTTCACTTATTCCGAGCCATGGCAGAAGATAATCTTATTTTGTCACCCTATAGGATAGTCTTTTTTTGGTTAAATCTGCATACCTAATTGATCAAGCTGATTGGTTAGTGACATGGGTCCTCTCTCAAAACTAGAATGGAAGAAGTTGTTAAAAGGTCGTACGAAGTTATTGGAAGGCTGTAGAAAATTGTTGGAAGACATTAGAAACTTGTTCAAAGGTCATATGAAGACATTGAAAGGCTGTAAGAATGGGTTGAAGCCTATAGAAAGACGTTGGAAGGTCATAGGAAGCTTTTTGAAAGCCATAGGTAGTTGTTGGAAGTCGAAGGAAGTAGTTAGATGGCTATAGAATGTTGTTGGTAGACCGTATGAAATTGTTGGAAGGCTGTAGGAACTTTTGGAATGTCGTGGAAATTTGCTGGAATGTTGTAAGAACAAATTGGTAAACTACAGGAATACATTGGAAGCCTATAGGAAGTTGATAGAAGGCTGTAGGAAAGCGTTGGAAGCCCAAAGGAAGCTATTGGATTGTCATAAAAAGTTTTTAGAACGTCCTAGGGAGCTATTGAAAGTCCATAGGAATTTATTAAAAGGTCATAGGAACTTGTTGGAAGATTGTAGAAACATATATGAAGCCATGGAAATGCATCAGAAGCTCATAAGAACTTGTTGGAAACCCATAGGAACTTCTGGAAAGGTCATAGTAGGGTTTTTGAAGGTTGTAGGAAGGTCGTGAGAAGTGGTTGGAAGGTCATAGGAGTTGTTAGAAATGTCATAGGAATGGGTTTGAAGCCCATAGTAACACGTTGGAAGGCCATAAGAAGTTGTTAGAAGGCTAAAGGAAGATTTATGAAGGTTATAGAAAGTTATTGAAAGGCTATAGAAATTTGTTGGGAGCCGTACGAAGTTGTTGGAGTACTATAGGAAGTTGTTTGAAGGTCGTACAAAGCTATTGGAAGGCTGTGGAAAGTTGCAAGATCGTAGTAATTTGTTGGTAGCCCATACAATCGCATTGAAAGCACATAGGAACATTTTGCTAGCCCATAAGAACGCATTGGAAGGCCATAGGAAGTTGTTGGTTAACAATGGAAAGTTATTGGAAGGTCATAAGAAGTACTTGGAACACTATAGAAAGTTTTTGGAAGGCTATAAGAACACGTTGGAAGGTCTTTGGAATGCATTAGAAGCACGTAAGAATGCCTTTGAAGCCTAAAGTACATTGCTGGAAGGTCATAGAAAGTTTTTTGGAAGACCATAGGAAGTTGTCGGAATTATGTAGGAAGTTACTGGAAAGCCATAGGAAGTTGTTCGAAGCCTGCATGAATGTACTGAAAGTCTGAAAGAATGAGTTGGAAGCCCGTAGAAAGTTGTTGGAAACCGTATGAAGTTTTAAAAGGGTCATAGGATGTTTTAAGGAGTTGAAGAAAGTTAATGGAATGCAATTGGAATTTATAGGATGACCGTAAGAAGTTGTTAAAATGTCTTAAGAAGTTATTGGAAGGTCGTAAGAATTTTTAAAAGAGTTGTAAGAAGTTATTGAAAGGTCATAGGAGTTGTTGAAGGATAGTACGAAGCTGTTGGAAAGCCATAGGAAGTTATTGGAATGCCATAGCAAGTTGTTGGTAGCCCATTCAATTGTGTTGGAAGCACATAGAAGCATCTTTCAAGCCCATAAGAACATGTTAGAAGCCCATGAGAAGTTATTGGAGGTTGTAGGAAGTTTTGAAATGTCATGGGAAGTTATTAAAAGGTTATGGAAATTGTTGGAAGCCCATAGGAATGCAATGGAATCCCATGGAAAATCATTGGAAGCTAGTAGGAATGTATTACAAGCTTATAGGAAAGCATTGAAATTTATTGAAAGGTCATAGGAAGTAGCCAGGAGGCCTTATGATCGCATTGAAAGCCTGTAGGAATGCATTAAAAGCTTGTGGGAACACATTGGATGCCCTTAGAAAGTTGTTGGAAGGATGTAGGAATGCGTTAGAAGGCTAAAGGAATGCGTTGGAAGGTAGTTTTAATGCGTTGGGACCTTGTAAGAATGCGTTAGAAGCCTAAAGGAAGTTGTTGGATGGTTTAGGAAGTCTTTGGATAGTCATAGGAAGTTGTTGAAAATCCATAGCAAGTTACTAGAAGGCAACATAAAGTTATTAGAAGGCCATAGTAAGTTGTTTGTAGCCTATAGTAATGTGTTTGAAGCAAATGGAAAGGCATTACATGTCCATAAGAACACATTGAAAGGTTGTAGGGACATAATGAAAGGTCATAGGAACACCGTGAAAGGTTGTAGGAGTGCTTTGGAAGTCCATGGGAAGTTGTTGGGTGATCGTAGAAAGTTTTTGGAAGTCATAGTAAATTGTTGGAAGATCATAGGAAGTTGTTGCAAGGCCATTGGAAGTTGTTCCATAGAAACGTGTTTGAAGCCAGTTGGAACACTTTGCAAGCTTATAGGAATGTGTTGGAAGACCATACAAATGCATTGAAAGCTCGTAAAAATGCATTGAAAGGCTGTAAAAAGTTGTTGGAAGGCAATAGAAATACGTTTGAAGTTTGTTTGAACGCGTTGTAAACCTATAGGAATGCATTGAAAGACCATATGAATGTGTTGGAAGCCCGTAGGAACATGTTGGAAGCTCGTAAAAGTTATTAAGAGGTTGTAGAAAGTTGTTGGAAGCTAGTAGGAAGGCATTAACCACCTATAGAAAGTTGTTGGAAGGCCTTTGGAAGTTGATGGAGAGTTATACGAATGCATTGAAAACCTGTAGGAACTCATTAGGAGCCAAAAGAAAGTTGGTTGAAGGTCGTTGGAAATTTTTGGTAGGCTGTAGGATGTTGTTGGAAGGCCATAGAAAGTAATTGGAAGGCAATATAAAGTTGTTGGAAGGCCATAGGAATTCATTGAAAGACTGGAGGAACACAATAGAAGTATGTAGAAAGTTTGTAGAAGGCTATAGGATATTGTTGGAAGGTTGTAGGGATTTTTTAGAGACCTATTGGAACGCATTGGAAGCCTAAAGGAAATTGTTGATAGATCATGGCAAGTTTTTGGAAGATCATAAAAAGTTGTTGGACGTTTGCAGAAAGTTGTTTAAAGGTTGTAGGAAGTTGTTGGAAGGCTTATAAAGTTGTTAGAAGCCTATAAAACAAGTTGGAAGCCCGTAGGAGTGTATTACAAGCTAGTGAGAATGCGATGGAATCTCATAGGAACATGTTGGAAGCCCATATGAATGTGTTGGACGCCTGTGGGAAGTTGTTGGGATGACATATGAAGTTGTTGAAAGGCCATAGGAAGTTGTTGGAAACCGTAGGAAGCTGTTGGAAGGTTATAGGAATGCCTAGGAAGCCCGTAGGTCGTAGTATGTTTTTGGTAGGAAATAGAAAGTTATTTTAAGACCGTAATAAATTGTTAGAAGACTGTAGGAACGTGATGGAATCCAGAAGGAGCGTGTTGGAAGCCCTTAGGAACGTGTTGGAAGCTTGTAGGAATGTGTTAGATGCCCGTAGGATGTTGTTGGAAGGCCGTAGTGTTTATATTCGCCCATGATGGGTTGTTTTAGATTAACTGTCATTTGGAAATTGTAGTATTACATATATATATTGTATGTTGAAGAACAAAAATATATGAATGGTGACACAAAGTCTGAATGTATGAAACCAAATAGATTGATTCACAAAATTTTCATAGTAAAAGCATTTACATTGTAACACTGCTTGATTTGCTTTCAAGACTGAAATTACATTATACTAGGACTAGATAGTAAGGTTAGAACCAAATTATATTATTTTTGGTATAATGAATGATTTATTACTTTCATCGATATCAAAGCAAGAAAATATGATGTATTTCTAGATGGTATTTGGGTTAGAAATCATGCAAATCCTAAGTTTTGAAACATTTTTCTCTGTGAAATGTTTAAAATATATTTGATTTTATTTTTATACAAAAAGTACATTTTTTGGATTTGGTGGCCGGGAAACGATTACCGGCGTTGAGAGAAAAAATTGTTGTCTACCCCATCAAAAATGATGGCTAGACAGTGATTATCCAATCGGGCTGCACAACCTAATTTGTAGAAAACTGACCCAATTAGAGGTTGAAGGTGGGTGACATCATCGATGACGTTAGCAAATTTTTTAAAAATAGGTGGGTGACATCATTGATGATGTTGGCAAATTTTTTAAAAAGGTGGGTAATGTCATCGATGACGTCAATTAAATTTTTTTTTAAAAAATAAAATTGGTTTGACCCGTGACTCTGATTTTGGACCTATGTTAGCCCATGGCCCATTGATTCACCACTATACTAGTGACGTCATCAGATGATGTCATACGATGATGTCAGCAACAAAATCTTTTTTAAAAAATAATTTTTTTGGTTTTTGTTTTAATTTATTTGTGTAATTTTTTTTTACTTTAGTTGGATTGAATATATTTTTTGGTTTTATTTCTACATTAATTAATACAATTTGTGGCAAATATGGACTAAAGAGGATTGTATAAATTACAAAATGAACACAAAGCACATAATGAATACCCACGTAGGCATAGTACCAAGGGATCTTCTAGCTTATGAAACAAGATTGTCAAAAGAAGAAAAGATAAAAGGCTTAATTATTTCCTTTACTGACCTGTATGCTGATGATTTAGAAATCATCATAAGAAAAATACATACATAGAAATAAACTTTTATGAAAGTTACTCCACCTGAACTTGAGAAGCTCAAGGCAAATGGATACCAAGCGTTTAAAAGGACCTCCCTTTTAAAAAGTAGCTCTTAAAGGGACTTCTGAGTGCTGTGAAGTGACAAGGACAATTGGTCACAGTGGAAGGATGAGACATATGATAGATGAGACATATGACAATTGGTCACAGTGGAAGGATGAGACATATGTCTTCCTTATTTCAAAGACTAAAGTTATTCGTGTAGAAGCATGGGTCATATGATAGATGATATGAGGGCAAAAGAATTAATTAAATAATTTTATTGTTGTATTTTTTTATTTAGTTTAATTTTCTTTTACATATTAGTATTCAAGCATGAGTTTGTATGTTTCTATTTGAGGTATTATGTGTTTTCAATGGGGTGTTCTAGATATTGTTTTATGCATAAACTTGTCTGGAACTGTTTTGGAACAAATAGTCTAAATTTTATAATTATGAGATACATTGAATTGAAAGATGATTAGAAGTATCGATGACTTTTGATTTCATTTTTGTATTTGACTATTATGTTTTTATTATATTTTGTTCCAAAACCTATGAATGCTAGTTTTTATTTCATTTTAAGATATTCCTTTTGAATCTCTATGTAGCAATTGTTAAAATATGCCATCTGTAGCAAAGAATATTGTGGCTAAACTGAACAAGGGTGAGAAACTCAATGGTTATAATTACGACATGTAGAGTCGTAAGATTCAACTCATTTTTAGGAACAAGAAGCCACTAAACCAACAAACCACTTGATGATTTAACTTGAATATTACTCTACTACTCAACATATGAGGGACTCTAAGCCCTATGTGACCTGGAACAGAAAAAACACTACAACTCGCATTTATGTTGTTAAGCAGTATGGATGATGATGTGATGTGTGAATTTGAGCAATATGAGACCGCCCATGCTATGTGGATGGCCTTGAAAGATAAGTTTCATGGCACCTCGACTATTAAGCTTAGGAAACTGACTATCAAGTTTGATACTTACAAGAAGTGCTCTAATCATTAAATGGCTCAGCATCTCAAGGAAATGTCAAACATGGCAATGAAATTGAAGATAGTTGGATATACTCTCATAGATTAACATCAAGAAGTTGTTGGATGTGTTCAAAATGCCATAGAAAGTTGTTGGAAGAGTATAAGAAGTTAGTAGGAACTTGCAGGATACCCATAAAAAAATTATTGAAAGCTAATAGGAGGTTGTTTAAAGCCCGAATGAATGCGTTAGAAACCTAAAAGAAGTTATTGAAAGGTCATAGGAAGGTTTTTGATAGCTATAGAAAGTTTTTGGAGGCCTATAGAAACATGTTGGAAGCTTGTAAAAACACATTGCAAGCCCATGAGAATGCATTGGAAGCCCATAGAAAGTTATTGGAAGGCCATAAGAAGTTATTGGAAGAACGTGTTGGAAGGCCGATGTAACATGTTGGAAACCATAAGAACATGATGCAAACCCATTGGGAGGCCATAGGAAATTGTAGAAGGGCGCAATAACTTGTTGGATGGCTAAGGAAGTTGATGGAAGCTCTTCGAACTGGTAGAAAGCCATAGAAACACATTTCAAGCCCATAGGAAGTCTTTGGAAAGCTGTAGAAAGTTGTTGACAAACCATAAGAAGTTATTGGAAGGCCGTAGGATATTATTGGAAGGTCATAGGATGTTTTTGAAAAGCCATAGAAAGTTTTTGGAAGGCCATAACATGCTGATGGAAGGTCATAGAAAGTTGTTAAGAGGCCGCAAGATGTTGTGGGATGATCATAAGATGTTTTTGAAAAGCCATAGGAAGTTGTTGAAAGGTTGTAGAAAGTTGTTGGATGGGTCTAGGAAGTTATTAAAAGCCTGTAGGAATGCATTGCAATATCGTTGGAACATATTAGAAGCCAATAGAAATGCATTGGGAGCCCATAGGAAGTTATTGGAATATAGTAGGAAGTTGTTGGAAGGCCATATGAACATAATGGAATCTCATAGGAACGCATTGGATGCCCGTAGAAAGTTGTTTGAGGGCCATAGAAAATTTTTGGAGGGTTGTAGAAAGTTATTAGAAGGCCGTAGTAAGTTTTTGGAAGGTTGGTGGTACGCATTGGAAGGCCTTAGGAAAACTATGAAAGCCAGTAGAAACGCATTGCAAGCCCATTAGAAGTTGCTAGAAATGTGTAGGAAGTTCTTCAAAGGCCATAGGAAGTTGTTAGAAGGCCTTAGGAAGTTGTTGGAAGGCCGTTGAAAATAGTAGGAAGGTCATAGAAAGTAGTTGGTAGGCTGTAGAAAGTTGTTTGAAGGCTGTAGGAATGCGTTGGCTTAGGAATGTAATGGAATCTCGTTAGAAGCTCGTATGATTTTGTTGGACGCCCATAAAAAGTTGTTGAAAGGCCATAGGAAGTTTTTGGAAGGCGGCAGGAAATATCTGGAATGCCATTTGAAGTTACTATCATGCTGAATGAAGTTATTGAACGGCCATAGGATATTGTTGGAAGGCCTTAGGAAGTTTTTGAAAGGTCGTAGGATATATTAGAAAGGTTATAGGAACGCGTTACAAGGTCATTTGAATGAATTAGAAGCCCATAGTAACACTTTGAAAGCTCAAAAGAAGTTGTTGGAAAGTCATAGGAAATTGATTGAAGGTAGCAGGAGGTTGTTGGAAGGCCGTTGAAAGTTGTTGGATGCCTGTAAATATACATTTGAAGCAAGTAAGATATTATTGTAAGACAGTAGGAAGTTGTTGGGAGGCCATAAGAATGTTTTGGAACACTATAGGAAAGCATTGGAAGAAAATAAGAAATTGTTAGAGGATCATAGAAGGTGGTTGGAAGGCCAAAGAAACTTATTGTGAGGTTTTCAAAAGTTGCTATAAGAAAGCATTGGAAGCCTGTAGTTAGTTGTTGGAAGGTCCTAGAGAGTTTTTCTAATGCCATAGAAAGTTGTTGGAAAGCCGTAGGTAGTTTTTTGAAAGCCGTTGGAAGTTATTGGAAGGATGTAAAAATGCATTGGAAGACTGTAGAAAGTTGGTAGAAAGAGGTGGGCACATATTCGAAGGCTATAGGAAGATGTTGGTTGCCCTTAGGAATGCGTTATTAGATGGTCGTAGAAAGTTTTTAGAAGGCCATTGGATATTATTGGAAGACCATATGAAGTTGTTGGAAGCTAGTAGAAAGCTTTAGAAAGCCCATAAGAATGCGTTGGAAGCTCAAAGGAATGCACTGGAAGCCCATAAAAGATTGTTGGAAAACTTTGAAAGGTTATAGGAAGTTCCTAAAAGCCCATAGGAACTTGTTGGGACCCCATGGAAACATATTGCTAGATAGTAGCAACGCATTGGAAGCTAGTAGGAAGTTGTTGTATAATCGTAGAAAATTATTATCAAGTTGTAGAAAGTTATTGAAAGGTTGTAGAAACATATGAAATCTAGTAGGAATGCATTGGAAGCTTGTAGGAACTCATTAGAAGCCCATATGTACGGATTGGATGCCCGTAGGAAGTTGTTTGAAGGCCAAAGAAATGCTTTAGAGGCCCGTAGGAATGCATTAAAAGCTCGTAAGAATACATTTGAAGCCCATAGGAAATCATTGAAAGGGCGTAGGAAGTTGTTGGAAGGGCATAGGAATGTATTAGAAAGCCGTATGAACACGTTAGAGGCTTGTAGGAATGCAATGAAAGCCTGTAGGATGTATTTCGAAAGTTGTAGAGGTTGTTGGAAAATAGTAGAGGTTGCTAGAATGTCGTGGGAAGTTATTAGATGGCCACAAAAAGATGTTGGAAGCCTGTTAGAACATATTGGAACCCGTATGAAGTTATTGGAAGTTGTTACAATGCCATAAGTAGGCATTTCAAGACCGTAGGAAGTTGTTGAACGGACATAAGAAGTTGTTCAAAGACCATAAGAATGTTTTGGAAGCAAGTAGCAATGAAGTTGTTCAAATGCCATAAGAATGTTTTGGAAGCAAGTAGGAATGCATTGGAAACCCATGGAAAGTTGTTGGAAGGCCGTATGAAGTTGTATGAAGTTGTTGGAAGATCGTAGGAAGTTGTTGGAAGGTTGTAGGAAGTTATTGTAAGGATGTAGGAAGTTGCTGGAAGCTTGTAGTAACGCATTAAAAACCAATATGAAAATTGTTAGAAAGCCATAAGAACGCGTTGGAAGCCTATAGGATGTTGGACCATCATAGGAAGTTCTTAGAAGGACATAAGAATTTGTTGAATGCTTGTAGGAATGCGTTGGAAGCTTATTGGAACACATTGAAAGCATGTAGGAATGCATTAAAAGGCAAAAGAAAGCTGTTCGAAGGTGGTAAGAATACAACGGAATCCTGTAGAAATGAATTGGAGGCTCATAAGAATGAATTGGAAGCTCACAGGAACATATTGGAATCCCATAGGAACATGTTGGAAGCCCCTAAAATGTTATTAGAAGGCCTTAGAAAGTTATTGGAAGACCGTAGGAATGCAATGGAATCTAGTAGGAGTGCATTGGAAGTCCTTTGGAACACATTGGACTCCCATAAGAAGTTATGGGAAAGCAGTAAAAAGATTTTGGAAGGTCATAGGAAGTTGTTGGAACACAGTAACAAGTTGTTGAAATGTCGTAAGAAGTTGTTTGAAACCCATATAAATGCATTGGAATACCATAAAAATGCATTGTAAGAATGTAAAAACATATTGGAAGACCGTAGGAAGTTTCTAGAAGGCTATAGAAATGTGTTGGAAGGTTGTAGGAATGCCTTCGAAGATTGTGGAAGGTTCTTTGAAGGTTGTTGGAAGTTTTTGAAAGGCCATAGAAAATATTGGAAGGTCATAGTAATATATTGGAACCTTGTAGGAATGCATTAGAAGTCTGTAGGAAGTTATTAGTAGGGCGTATGAAATTGTTGCAAGGTCGTAAGAAGTTGTTTAAGATCTATAACAAGTTATTTAAAGGCTGTAGGAAGTTGTCTTATGGCTATAGGAATGTGATGGAAGGTCATAGGAATGCATTACAAGCCTGTAGGAATGTGTTGGAAGCTCATAGGAATACATTGCAAGCCTATAGAAACATGTTGGAATCCGTAGAAAATAATTGGAAGGCCGTACAAAGTTATTATAAGGCTGTAGGAATGCATTATAAGCTAGGAAAAACGCATTAGAAACTCGTAGGAGCGCACTTCAAGTGTGTAGGAACACATTCGAAGCTCGAAGGAAGTTAATGGAAAGAAGTTGGAAGTTATTGCAAGGCTATAGAAATACAAATGCAAGACTGTAGAAGTTATTGGAAGGTCGTAAGAAGTCATTTGAAGCCCGTATAAATGTATTGGAAGCTCATAGGAACGCATTGCAAGAACATAATAAAGCATTGAACGACCATAGGAAGTTATTGAAAGGCTATAAGAATGTGTTGGAAGGTCGTAGGAATGCATTTGAAGGCTACATGAAGTTCTATAAAGGCTGTTGGAAGTTCTTAGAAGGGCGTAAGAAACATTGGAAGGTCATAGTAACTCGTTGGAACCTCGTAAGAATATATTACAAGCATATAGAAGTTATTGGTAGGGCATATGAAGTTGTTGTAAGGTCTTAGGAAGCTGTTTAAGAGCTATAGAAAGTTGTTAAAATGTGTAAGAAGTTGTTTTATGGCTATAGGAATGTAATGGAAGGTCGTGAGAATGCATTGCAAACCCATGAGAATGTGTTGGAAGCTCATAGGAATGCATAGCAAGCCAGTTAAAAATTATTGAAAGTTATTGGAATCCTATAGGAAATTGTTGGAAGGCTATAGAAAGTTGTTGTAAGGCCTTAGGAATGCAGTGTAAGCTAGTTAAATCGCATTGAAAACTCGTAGGAACACATTTTATGTGTATTGGAGCGCATTCAAAACCCAAAGATAGTTATTGGAAAGAAGCTGGAACTTGTTATGTAGCAGTAGGAACATCTTACAAGGCTATAAGAAGTGATTGGAAGGTCGTAAGAAGTTGTTGTAAAGCCGTAGGAAGTTATTAGAAGATAGTAAGAACGTAACAAAATCCCATAGGAATGCATTGGATGCTCATACTAACACTTTGGAAGCCCTTTGGAATGTGTTGAATGCCCGTAAGAAGTGGTTGGAAGGTAGTAGGAAATTTTTAGATGGTTGTAGGATGTTATTGGATAGTTATAGGAAGTTGTTAGAATGCCAGAGGAAGTAATTGGAAGGCCGTAGGAAAATGTTCGTAGCCAGTAGAAATGCGTTGGAAGCCTACAGGGTCTTATTGGAAGAATGTAAAAATATGCTCTTAAGAAGTTGTTTGAAGGCTGTAGAAAGCTATTGGAATGCTATTGGAAGGCCATAGGAACACATTAGAACATTGTAGTAACCTGTTGGACCATAGGAATGCGTAGGAGGTGTATGAAGTTGTTGTAAGGTCATATTAAGTTGTTTCAAACCCGTACGAAGATGTTGGAAGTCATAGGAAGTTATTGGAAGGCTGTGAGAACGCATTGCAATCCCTTGGAAATGTGTTCGAAGCTTGTAAGAATGCACTGCAAGCCTATAAGAATGATTTGGAATCCCATAGGAAGTTGTTGGAATGCCATTGAAAGTTATTGTAAGATCGTTGAAAGTTGTTGAAAGTTTGTAGGAATGTGTTGGAAGCCTATGAATGCCGATAGTAAGTTGTTGGAAGGTCCTGGAGAGTTTTGTTAATAGCATAGGAAGTTGTTGGAATGCCGTCGAAAATTGTTTGAAAGCTGTACTAAGTTGTAGGAACACATTAGAAGAGCATAGAAATATATTAGAAGCCCATAGGAATGCATTGGAAACCCATAGAAAGTCATTGGATGTTTTTGGAAGGCCGTAGGAAGCCCATAGAAGGTTGTTGGAAAAGTGTAGGTACACATTGGATGGACGTTCGAACACATTGGAAGCACATAGTAAGTTGTTGGAATGTCGTAGGAAGCTTTTGGAAAGCCGTAAGAAGTTGTTGAAAGGCTACAGAAAGTTGTTACAAGCCTATTGGAACGCATTGATCATAGGAAGTTATTGGAGAGTCATAGGCAATTGTTGCAAGGCCTGTAGGAATGCATTGGCCTTAGGAAATTATTAGAGAGTCATAGGAAATTATTGTAAGGCTGTAGGAAGTTGTTAGAAGGCCATAGGAAATTGTTGGAAAGCTGTACAAATGAAATGGAATTCCATAGGAATGTAATGGAATCAAGTAGGAATGCGTTGGAAGGTCGCT
Organism: Rhamnella rubrinervis; assembly: GCA_007844105.2. Classification (NCBI taxonomy): domain Eukaryota; kingdom Viridiplantae; phylum Streptophyta; class Magnoliopsida; order Rosales; family Rhamnaceae; genus Rhamnella; species Rhamnella rubrinervis. The sequence continues at coordinate 21,246 of VOIH02000060.1, forward strand.
GAAAAGCATTCGAAGCTCATAGGAACACATTGAAAGCCGGTAGAAAGTTATTAGAAGGTCATATGAAGTTTTTAGTTGGTAATAGAAAGTTGTTGGAAGATCGTTTGAAGTTGTTGAAAGCTCATAGAATGTTGTTTGAAGTCCATAGGAAGTTGATGATATAGGTCGTCACTTGATATGGAGGAAGAGTAACTTGAGGCTGCTGAGTCTCTAGTAAGGTTTATGCAATGGCATTTGGTTATTACAAAGGTTCCAACTCCAAGTGGAACCGGTAAAATTACAAAAGTAAGGGCAAAAGGAAACCTGAATCATCTGGTCATTCTAATAAAAATAATAAAGCATGGGGATGCAAGCGAGGTAAACCAGGAAAGAAAGACAAGAGTAAGATGAAATGCTACAACTATCATCGCAAGTTGGGTCATTTCACTTATGAATGCACTGAGCTGAAAAAGGTACAACCCAATTCAAACTCCATTGATTTAATTTAGTTTTTGTTTCAAGTTTTGTTTTATTAACTAAATCTCGTCTTATGTGAACTGTGCTATCAACCATGTAGCAAGAGATAGAGAAGCTTTTATGGAGTTTCGTTGAATTCCATTTCAAACTAGATGGATATATGTAGGGAACTCTAAAGCAGAAGTCAAAGGGACCGACACCTGCAAATTAGTTGTGAGTGGTGCCTGTATTTTACTTCTTCATGATGTTCTTTATGCACCAGAGATCCGACAAAATTTAATTTCTATTAATGTCCTTCTTAGCTTAGGTTATGTTTTAATTTTCAAAAATAATGGTTTGAATATATTTCTTAATTCACTCTTAGTAGGTACTGGTTAAATGTTGGATGGTTTTATAGTGTTGGACACTAATGTTATCTCTTGTGTTAATGGAAGTTGTTTTTCTTATGTTACATCTGCTAGTAGTACTAATGTGGATGTGAATGTATGACATTCTAGACTTGGACATATAGGGTAAGATAGAATGAAATTGTTAGCTCAAGAGGGGATGTTAGGTCCACTAGCTGAAATTGATTTGCCTATATGTAATAATTGTTTAGCTGGAAAAATAACTAGTAAACCATTTGGAAAAGAAACTACAGTTTAATATCCATTGCAATTAATTCATTCTGACATCTGTGGTCTAATAAATGTGAAAGCAAGATATGGTGCTTCTTATTTTATTATATTTATTGATGATTTTACTCGATATGATCATGTCAATTTGATCTCTCATAAGGCATTAAGTTGCTTTGCAAAGTATTTAAGTTTGGTTGAGAATCAACTAGACAAAATCATTAAGGCTTTAAGAACCGATCGTGGGAGAGAATATCTTTCTGAATATTTTAAGGAATTATGTGAAAGAAACGGTATTGAAAGACAGTTAACTATTCCATATACTCTAGAATAGTATGAAGTAGAGGAAAGAAGAAATCGAACCTTATTGGAAATGGTTAGCTATATAATGATGTAAGTCAAATCTCCCTGTTACGTATTGGGGTGATGCATTGTTAACTGTGGCCTATGTACTTAATTAAGTGCCACAAAATCAATCATTTCAACTCCATATGAATTATGGACGGATTTCCATATTTATTTGATGGGACATGAACATATGCAGTTGAACTCCATGGTTGTAAATGACCTAGTTTAGGTTTTCTTTCCGTCCATAGTTCATATAGAGTTGAAATGACTGAATTTGTGGGCATTTAATTAAGTATATAGGCCACAGTACTGTATATGTTCACAACACATCAAGTAAAAATAGAATTAGATCAAAGAGTAAAAAGTGTATCTTTATAAGATACTCCGAACAGTCCAAAGGGTATGTTTTTATTGGTGAACATATAGATATGGGTATGATTGAATTAGAGTAAAAAAATATCATATTCATAGAATATGAATTTCCTAAAAATGGTGACATAGATAAAATAGTTCAAATTGAAGAGTTAGAAGATAGAGACGTTATAGTGACTCCTAATCAGGTGTCTAAGGATGAACCTGGACCATCTACAACTAGTGGGAGTGATCCAAATGTTGAATTAGTTCCTAATGATCCACTAACTAGATGAAATAGTCACAATATAATTCCTCATCGTCATTTTATGATTGAAGGGGAAGTTTTTATGCTTGCAGTGCATGACAGTGATGAGTCTAAAAATATTAATGAGGATCCCATGTCATATGCTATAAAACACTAAATTAAAGCATTGGAATAAGAGATGAAGTCGGTGAGAGTCAATCATGTTTGGGACTTAGTTGATTTATGACCTAATCGTAAGGAATAAATGGGTATTAAATATTAAACGTAAGGCGAATGGTACAATAGTTACAAGACTCATTTAGTAGCAAAAGGCTACATTTAGCAAGAAGGTATTAATTATGAGGAGATCTTCTCTCCGATTGTAAGGTTTGCATCTATTCGATTGATTCTAGAAATTGGAACTCACATAGACTTAGAAAAAGAAATCTACGTGGAACAGCCTATAAGTTTACAAAATCAAAAGATCAATATAAGTTTTAAACAGTCTTCTAGACAGTGGTATTTAAGATTTCATCAAACCATAATTAATTATGGGTAAAAGAAGTTGTTGGAAGGTCGTAGGAGGTTATTGGATGACCTGTAAGAATGCATTTCATGCTAGTGGAGGGTCATAAGAAGTGATTGGAAGGTCATAGGAAATTCTCAAAAGGTCATAGGAATTGTGGAAAGGCTGTGGGTTGTTTTTGGAAGGTTGTAGGAAGTTATTGGAAAGTCATTAAATATTGTTGAAAAGTAGTAGAAAGTTGTTGGGTGGTTGTAGAAAGTTATTAGAAAGTGGTTGGAATGCGATTGAAGCCCATATGAACTTGTTGGGAACATATTCGAAGCCCCAAAGGAAGTTGGAAGTTGTTGAAAGGCTAAAGGAACACATTACAAGATTGTAGGAAGTTATTGGAAGGCCAAATGACATTATTGTAAAGGTGTAGGAAGTTATTGGAAAGCTGTAGAAACGTGATGGAAGCTCGTAGGAACACATTACAAGCCCACATGAACATGTTGGAAGCGCGTCAGAATACATTGTAAGCCTATAGAAATGCATTGGAATCTCGTAGGAAGTTGTTGGAAGACCGTAAGAAGTATTACAAACCCATAGAAATGCGTTGGAAAGTTGTAGGAAGTTGATGGAAGGTCATAGGAAGTTCTTGCAAGGCCGTAGAAAGGTGTTAGTAGACCGTAGGAATGAAATGGAATCTCATAGGAACATAATGGAAACCAGTAGGGAGTTGGTAGAAGGTAATAAGAAGATTTTTTAAAGTTGTGGGAAGTTATTGGAAGGCTATAGGAACACATTGAAATATCATAGTAACCTATTGGAATCCTGTAGGAACTTATTTGAAGCCTATAGAAATATATGGAAGGTCGCAGGGAACTTGTTAGAAGGCTATATGAATGCATTAGAAGGTCATTACAACACATTGGAAGCTTGTGGGAACTCGTTGGATGATCAAAGGAAGTTATTGGAAGGTTGTAGGAAGTTGTTTGAAGGCTATAAGAACGCATTCGAAGCCCATTGGAAATTGTTATCAGGTCGTTGGAAGATTTTGGAAGGTCGTAGGTAGTTATTGGAAGGCCTTAAGAACTCACTGAAAACCCATAGGAATGCTTTGGAAACCCATCGTAAAGCATTGGAAAACTGTTGAAGCGCCTGTAAAGCCCTTAATGATGTGTTAGAAGCCTATAGAAATGCATTGGAATCCCGTAGGAGCGCATTAGAAACCTGTAGGAAGGCGTTGAACCCCATAGAAAGTTGTTGGTAAAAAGTAGAAAGTTATTGGAATGTCGTAGGAACGCGATAGAATCACGTCGTAACGCAATGGAACCCCATAGGAACACATTGGAAGCTGTCAAAATGCTTTAAATGCCTATAAGAAGTTGTTGGAAGGTCGAATGAAGTTTTTGAAAGGATAAAGGAAGTTGTTGGAAGGCCATAAAAAGTTGTTGAAAGGTTGTACGAAGATGGTGGAAGGCCATAGGATACTGTTGGAATGTTGTAGGAAGGTTTTGGAAGGCTATAGGAATGCATTGGAATACATTTGAATCCCATAAGAATACGTTTGAAGCCCTCAGGAAGCTGTGTGAAGATCACAGGAAGTTTATGGAAGGCTATAAGAAGTTGTTTGTTGCCCTTAGAAATGCATTGGAAGCCCATTGGAATGCATTGTAAGCCAGTACAGAGAATCACATAGGAATGCATTGGAAGCCCATAGAATGTCATTGCATGGTCGTAGGAATACATTAGAAGTCTATAGAAATGAGTTAGAAGCACATAAGAATGCATTGTAAGCCCGTAGGAACTCGTTGGAAGCCCATAGGAATGTGTTGGAAGCTTATCGAAACGCATTGGAAACCCATAGGAACGCATTTGATGCCTGTAGCAATGTGTTGGAAGGTTATAGGATGGCTTGAGAAGCTTGTAGGAATGCATTGGAAGCTCATAGGAATGCATTGGAAGCCCATAGGAAGTTATTGGAAGGTAGTAGGAAGTTGTAGAAAGGTCATCGGAACACATTAGAAGCTTGTAGAAACGCGTTTATGGGAACCCATCATACAAGTGTCAGGGTGGCAACTGCTGCATACACCAATATGCTTACATACGAGAATCAAAACTCCCACCTACTAGTTGATGGACCCTCTACTAAATAGTCATCATTTAGAGAAAACGGTTCAAGTGGGGAAGAAACCAGCCACATACACCGATACGCTTGCATGTGTGCATATATGGGAATCCAAACTCCCACCTAGTAGTTCATAGGCCCTCTACTAAATGCTTAACAACTCACATAAGCTCCATCACACTCTATTAAATTGCATTCACATGGGACCCACATGTCCAGTCTTGGCCAGCGGCTAAATCATGCCTTCGAAGAGACCCACATGCCGTTTGTGGTCGGTCGGTCTTGTAGCCGTATAGGTGCCTATGTATGCTTGACCATAACTTTTCAAATCACTTATTAAAACATAAATCTCTTTGGAATTTGTTTTTGGAATTAGTTTTCAAACTTTTCAAATCACTTATTAAAGCATAAAAATGCAAAAACTTTTGGAATTAGTTTTTATGCAAATGTATGCACATGGTTCATTCACAGTATGCATAACCATATAATTAGCCAACTACCCATCACAATAACACTAATTACCAAAATGTCCTCGTTTAATCCATTAATTATCAAAATACCCTTTATACCAAGATAATTACCCAAATGTGCTTATTTTTATAATTATCAAAATACCCTTCATGGCAATAATAAATACCAAACGGCCATCTCTGTCGCAAAACTATATATATACATAAATATATTCTCTTATAAAAATAACAATATATTTATACACAAATATATATATACACAAGTTGTTGGAAGCCTGTTGGAAGTTATTGAAAGGTAGTAGGAATGCATTTGAAGCCCGTAGGAAGTTGTTGGAAAGGCATAGGAAGTGGTTGGAAGGCCTCAGGATGTTGTTGAAAGATCGTAGAAAGTTGTTGGAAGGATATAGTAATGTGTTGAAAGCCCTTTTGAAGTTATTGAAAAGTTGTAGGAACACTTTGGAAGGCCATAGAAATTTATTAAGCCTATTGGAAGTTGTTAGAAGGCTGTAGAAAGTTGTTTGGAGCTCGTGGAAACACGATGGAAGGTTACAAGAAGTTATTTGAAAGTCTTTGGACATTGTTGGAAGGCCTTAGGAAGTTTTTGGAAAGTCGTAGGAACAAGTTGGAAGCCCTTAGAAGCTCATAAGAAGTTTGTAGGAATGTATCGAAAGTTAGTAGGGAGGATGTAAGAACGTGATGGAAGCCCGTTGGAAGTTATTCAAAGGCTGTAGTAATGCATTGGAAGCATGTAGGAGTTGTTGAAAGGCCATAGGAAGTTGTTGGAAGGTCGTGGAAACGTATTGAAATATCACAAGATGTTATTGGAAGCCTATAGAAAGTTGTCGAAAGGTCATAGGAAGTTAATGGAAGGTCGTAGAAACTTGTTAGAATGTCATATAAAGTTATTAGAAGATCGTAAAAATGCCTTTGAAGGTCATAGGAATGCGTTGGAACCCGTAGGAAGTTGTTGGAGGCCTGTACGGATGCCTTGGAAGCCCAAAGGAACGTATTACAAACCTGTAAGAACACTTTGGAAGCCTTTAGAAAGTTGTTGGAATTAAGTACAAAGTTGTTTAAAGGCTGTAGGAAGTTGTTTGAAGGATATAAGAACACATTAAAAGGTCGTAGGAAGTTGTTGGAAGGCTGTAGGAACATGTTGGAAGATCATATGAAGTTGTTGAAAAGTCTTGAAAGTTGTTGGAAGTCCTCAAGAAGTTATTGGAAAGTAATAGGAAATTATTACAAGGTCATAGGAATGCATTGCAAACTCATAGGAACTCATTGGAAACCTGTAGGAACTTGCAGGAAGCCCTTAGGAATGTATTGCAAGCCCATAGGAACTAGATGTAAGCTCGTAGGAATGTTGTGGAAGCTCGTACGAACCCATTAGAAGCCTATAGGAATGCATTGGAACCCCATTGGAAGCTTGTAGGAAGACATTGGAAACTTTAAGAAGTTGTTAGAAGGCCATAGAAAATTATTTCAGGGCCTTAGGAATGTGGTGGAAACTCATCGGAATGCATTTGAAGACCGGAAGAACTCATTAGAAGTCGGAAGGAACTCTTTTGAACTGATGAGAACACGCTGAAGGTGTAGGAATTTCTTGGATAGCTATAGGAAGTTGGTGGAAGGCCCTAAAAAGTTGTTTGAAAGCTATAAGAACGCTTTGGAAGCCTATAGGAACACTTTAGAAGCCTGTAGGGACACATTACAAGCCCTTAGAATCTTATCGTAATCCCGTAGGAATGTGTTAGAAGCCCATAGAAATGCTGTTAGAAGCCCGTAATAATTCATTGGAAGCACATCGGAACGTGTTAGAAGCCGTAGGAACCCATTGCAAGCTTGTAGGAAGGCATTGAAAGCATGTAGAAACACGTTGGAAGACCATAGGAACGCATTGAAAGCTCGTAGGAACATGTTGGAATCCCATAGGAAGTTTATGGAAGGTTGTAGGAATGCGTTGGAAGCCCATAGAAACATGTTGGATACCCAAAGAAACGTGTTGGACTCCAGTAGAAAGTTATTGGAAATCCGTAGGAATGTGTTAGAATCCCATAGGAAGTTGGTAAAAGGCTGGAGAACGTTGTTGGCAACCTGTAGGAAATTGTGGGAAGCTCATAGAAACTCATTGAATGCTCGTAGGAATGCATTGGAAGCCTGTTGGACTGCCTATGAAACCTAAAGAAACTCATTAGAAGCCTATAGGAAAGCATTGGAAGCCTGTAGGAAGTTGTTGAAGGGTAGTAGGAAGACATTGGAGGGCTATAGAATGTCATTGGAAGGTTGTAGGATGTTGTTGGGAAGGCTATGAGAAGTTGTTGAAAGGCCATTGTAAGTTATTCGAAAGTCATTGGAAGACTATAAGAACAGATTGGAAGATCATTACTGTAACGCCCCTTGTAAAATAATACCAAATTTTTTTTTTCTTTTTCCTCTTTACTTTGGATCCATAAAACAATGTTAACTTTAAAATTAATGTATTGCTACTAATAATAATATTAATATTATCTTAAATTCAAAACCCACATGAAAGGAAAAAAATAACAAATATCTTGGTCTTATAAACTTATTTAAACACAGTAACTGTGTTTAAAATGTTGCATAGCGGAAGCATTTTATTAACTTGAATCATGCAGAATATCATAGCCGAATATCACCTTGCAGATTCCCCAAGTTCACGTTATATCTAATTAGTTTTCGGTACCATTACCTAACACATAAGCGAACAAGAGTGAGTGAAAAGTCACCCAGCAAGTTCCACCATGCACACACACACACAACGTGGAATGGTTATACTTATTCATGAATCAATGCATACTTGCTTACTTTCAAATAGATTTTGCATAATTCAAACCAAGACCTATTTATTCAGTTTGAAAACAAAACCACCATTGTAGGACTTTTACATATACATATCCATGAGAGCTATTACCCGTCGGTAATCCATACAAGTATCCCTTGAATAGCTAAGTAGCAAGAGACTTTAAACCACAAAGAGGTATGTGTGTGTAAGTGGGGTAAAAAGGACAACTTGCATCCTAGCCATGCAAGTATTAACCGATGCCAATAACTCCGGTCAAAGAGCATTAGCCATGCCCTCATTGTGATCCTTAATGAGTCTTCCCACATACACAAATCAGTCTACATGTGCCCATGTAAACCCTACAAACTTAGTCGGATCCAACAAAACTAAGTCTTCTCTTATGCGGTTCCATACATACATACAAAAGCTCCATATTAAACTTGTCAAATTTGCCTACAAGGTGTTTTCTTGAAAACATACTTTGATTTTCAATAAATCTTGAAAATGTGCATTTCTTATAAAACTGAATTTCATATTCATGTTTGGAATGTACATGCTTATGCTTTCATACCTGTGATCACGTATACTTGTTTCACCAACTAAGAAACCAAGTGTACATGCATTTATCAATCCATCATGTCCAAAACATATTTTTCATAGCAAAATAACTCAATTAATGCTTATATAGGTTTTGGCTAACTTCAATAACAAGTAATACATTCCATAATATGCATACCATACAAATTCCATAATTTCTAGCAACCTAAATTGTAGAATTATTCATATATGTCATGCATACTAATGTCTAGAAAATTCCAGCATACATAGTATAAATCCAAGCACAATTAAACATACATATTTGATAAATTAATCAAATTATTATGCCCATAATTTTTTAGCAAACAAAATCTCTTTATAAATTGAATTAAAACAATTTTGGACTTAATAAAAATTATTGCTTGAAGTCAATCTAATTGAGATTAATCAAATCTATACGTTAACATGCATAATCAGTCATGACTTAATGATAGATCAAGATAAAAATTCCATCTTGACACTAGTATATGGATCAGTCATAAAGAGAATAAGAATTTAATGTGTATTTTCATAAAAATCAACACTTTTCATGTAATCCATGTGATTTTCACTAAAAAGATAAAACTCATTCTTAGATCAAAATTTTCCAGCACACACCAATCCATATTATCATGCATAAATTATTAAATCAATCCACAGAAATTGTTGGAGAAGAAGAGAGATTCAAACAATTAAAATAAAAAGCAAATAAACATGAAACTTGCATTGAATCTTCAAAAACCTTAAAAAATCCTTGCTTGATTACAAAAATTTCTCTCAAATTTTCTCTAGGAAAATTCAACACTAAAAGGAGAAGAAAATTACAGAAAATTTTTCTCTTAGATGCCTCTTAATTTAAAGACAAAATCCTAGTCAAAACTTGCCTTATTATATTGCCCTTACTTTTTTTATTTCATATAAGGAAAGTATCAATCACTTAATTGTCAACTAATACCAATTAAAAATTAAAAATTTAAATATCAAATACACACATAAATGGGTGTGAACTTTAAAGACAAGCACATGCACATACATGTTGGCACAAATCAAATTGTACCCAGATTCACGCTCACACACATCCAGCACTACTCCTGGGGAGGAGCATGTGAGTGCAGCAGACAATGCGGTTATGGAGTTGACAAGGGTCGTCAACGAGTTGTCGGAGGACGTCGCAGTGACCGTGGACACTCTCAAAAGAGAGATTGCAGATTTAAGCACCAAGGTGAATGTCACCATGGTAGCTATTTGAAACCCATCACACTCCTCAACGGGGATGGACTATGGGCGTATCAAAGTCCCTGAGCCTCGGGTATATGGAAGGGCGCGTGCGAAAGGAGCTCGAAAACTTTCTCTTTGATATGGAACAATATTTCCAAGCGGTGAAGCCGGATTCCGAGGGAACAGAGGTGATCATGGCCACAATGTATCTCACAGGTGATGCAAAGCTGTGGTGGAGTACGAAATATAATGACATACAGGAAAAGAGATGTATCATTGACACATGGGGAGAAATAAAGAAGGAACTCAAGGCCCAATTCCTACCTGAGAATGTCGACTACATCGCTCGGAGAAATTTAAGGCAGTTGAAGCAAACAGGATCTATTCAGGATTATATGAAGGCATTTTCGGCATTTATGTTGGACATACGAGACATGTTCGAGAAAGATAAATTGTTCTATTTCCTCGAAGGTCTAAAGCCATGGACGAGAACAAAATTACATAGACAAAGGATCCAAAACTTAGCAATAGCGTAGGATATAGCGGAACGCTTAACTGATTATGCATTTGAGAATACATTGAGCAAGAGGAACCAAGTCAATACACCCAACACGAGTGGCGTGAAGCCCTTCAAGCCATTCCAGATGAAAAGTGGGGGAGGGGATAGAAGACCCCCCACTTCTTGAGAACCTGTAGCCTCCAAGACCTCTAGTACGAATGCAAACAATAATTCGAATGCATATGGCCAGAAGCCTAGGCCCATGTCTTGTTTTTTATGTAACGAACCATATAGAGTGGCCGAATGTCCTCATAGAACTGCTTTGAATGCTTTAAAAGCTTCTTGCGTCCGCAGGAACGAGAAAAGGAAGAGGAAGTCGAGGAGAAAGACAGAGAGCCTACTCGACTGGGAGCAATTCCTCGAAGCCATGAAGAAATAAATTGTGGAGACGAAGAGAGTAACCGAGAAGGGACTCATGTTTTTAGAAGCCACCATCAATGGGAAAGCTGCAAAGAGCATGATGGTGGACACGGGTGCTACCCACAATTTTATCTCTGAAGCAGAGGCGAAGAGATTAGGCCTGAAGTTAGAGAAGGATTCAGGTCGAATGAAGACGGTCAACTCAAAGGCCCTGCCCACTGTGGGGATGGTGAAACAAGTGCCACTAAAATTTGGCTCATGGGAAGGGCACACTGACATGATCGTAGTGCCGATGGACGATTTCAACGTAGTTTTGGGCATGGAATTTCTATTAGAGAAAAAGGCAATTTCTATCCCAGCCACGAATAGCTTGATTATGATGAGAGAGTCTACAGGTGTTGTTCCTGCTAAGATCAAAAAGCCGGATGATTCGAAGTTTTTGTCGGCTCTTCAACTCAAGAAAGGAGTGAAGCGACGAGAACCAACATATGTTGCATTCTGTTTAGAGAAAGACAATTTAAAGATGGAGACAGTGCCTGCGGTAATAGAAGATGTTCTACAATCCTTCGAGGACGTCATGCCAAACGAACTCCCGAAGGGTCTTCCCCCTAGACGAAGTATAGACCATGAGATTGAACTTATATCAAGGGCGAAGCCACCAGCAAAAGCGCCCTACAGAATGGCTCCTCCCTTCAATTCTCAGAAGAGCTCTGCAACCAACAAGAGCCCGTTCGAGATAGTGAATGGACAGAATCCTTTATTGCCCCATACAGTGGACAATTATCGAGGAAAGAATCCCAGAGCTTTCAACTTCACTAAAGATTGGAGAAACAATATGGCAGTAGCTCGAGCTTACTTAGAGAAAGCCTCGCGACGAATGAAGAAATGGGCTGATCAAGGACGAAGACCACTTGAGTTCAAAGCAGGAGATATGGTGATGGTCAAAATAACAGCATAGCAGTTTTGATCGTTGCGTTCAGTAGATGGAAGACTTGTAAGACGTTACGAAGGCCCTCTCCCAGTAATGTCAAAGGTGGGCAAGACATCCTACAAAGTGGGATCCTGAAGTGGATGATGGTGCATCCAGTGTTTCACGTCAGCAACTTGAAGCTGTACCACCCAGATGAAGAGGATCCAACACGTAACCAGCCATCTAGAGCAACAGTCGACTTGAAGACACGAGAGCACCAGGAGGAGAAGCAAGCCGAGGAGATCCTTACCGACAGGATTATTAGAGTTCAGCGACGACCGCGACAAGAATATCTAGTCAAGTGGAAGGGACTTGATGAGGAAGAGATGAGTTGGGAGAAGGCTGAAGACATGGAACAATTCAAGCAGATGATTGAAGATTTTGAAGCGGCAAAGTCGTCGAGGACGCCGATAGATTGAATAGGGGAGAATGTGAGAGTTTGCTTATGTAGTGCCCAAGTATAGCTCATCCAGGGTCATTAGTCAAGCACATGGTTGCTTGCTTGGTAGCCTTTGTTTGTAATTTTCTCTCTCCTTATGTCTCCTCAAACATTTTGATGTTTTCAGGGGCGAATGTAAATAAAGCTCTTTACGGAGGGGTGACTAGTCGGCGAAAGGTTGGGCTAGCTCACAAGCATAGGTAAGGGGCTTTTCATACATGCTTGTGACCTCCGTATACTCTTACCATCGAGATATCAATAAAACGAGTGCATTTCATAACGATCGTTGCCTTTGTGAGCTTGTCTCATTTATTTCTTTGCTTGCATATTTTAATTGCTTTGTTGCTTGCTTTGTGCTTGCACACCACTAATATCGTGTGGGTTATTTGTCTTACAAGGAAGATTATCGGTTGGCTTACTACCCGAGGGGTTAGTAAGCAAGCATCATACTTACAAGTGCTAAAGGTGCGGCCGTGACACCAAGTGTCAAGCACTTAAGGCGAGTACGGACAAGGGAATCCGTGCTTAATTAAAACAAAGTATTGCAATGGTCCTGCGGATGCTCACGCAATGTGATTTTTGCCCGTGCTCAATGTCAAAGTGAAGAAATTCAACCAAGTGCGGTAAACGGCGGAGTAACTATGACTCTCTTAAGGTAGCCAAATGCCTCATCATCTAATTAGTGATGCGCATGAATGGATTAACGATTCCCACGTCTCATGCGCTATCCAGTGAAACCACAACCAAGGGAATGGGCTTGGCGTCAAGGAAAGAAGACCTGTTGAGCTTGACTCTAGTCCGACTTTGTGAAATGACTTGAGAGGTATAGTATAAGTTGGGCGAAAGCGGAAAAGTGAAATACCACTACTTTTAGCGTTATTTTACTTATTCTGAATTGGGGGCCGCCCTCTTTTGGAACAAAGGTGCGCAGTAGGCCGTCAGCCAGGAAGACATTGTCGTGGGGAGTTTGGTAGGCACATACATTAAAAGATAGCGGTGTCCTAAGATGAACTCAGCGAGAATAGAAATCTCGTGTGGAACAAAAGGGTAAAAGGTCGTTTGATTACGATTTCCGGTATGAATACGAGTGAAAGTGACCTATCGATCCTTTAGACCTTGAATTTGAAGCTAGAGGTGTCGAAAAGTTACCACGAGATAAGCGGCTTGTGGCGTAGCGTTCATAGCGGCGTTGCTTTTGATCCTTGATGTCGACTCTTCCTATCATTGTGATGAATTCACCAATTATTGGATTGTTCACCCACCAATAGGGAGCGTGAGTTGGGTTTAGACCGTCGTGAGACAGGTTAGTTTTGCCCTATTGATGACAGTATCACAATAGTAATTCAACCTAGTTTTACCCTTTTGATGATTGAACGCCTCTAAGTTAGAATCCGGGTTAGAAGCGATGTATGAGCCCGCCACCCATTTGCCGACCTACAGTAGGGGTCCTCGACCCCCAAAGGCACGTGTCGTTGGTCAAGTCTGTGCAGCGGACATGCCGCGTGGACCGACTGGTAGAATCCTTTGTAGGCGACTTAAATACACGACGAGTTATTGTAAGTGGTAGAGTGGCCTTGCTACCACGATCCACTAAGATTCAGCCCTGTGTCGCTTTGATTCGTCCCTCCCTCCCCCTTTAATTTCCAAAGGCCCTCGGTCATGAGGTCACAAGCGGGCACCTGTGCGAGTGGGAGGACGCTACACTTGGCCAATTTTACCATGTCCTCGGTTTGTCATGCAAGGCCCCTTCGATTTTTCATGGTGCCCGAGGCATGACTCGGGGCCCTGCGTGCCTATGTACGATGTGCAAACTCCCCCGTGGAAACAAACTCTAGGCTGCGTTGCCTTGGCCAATGCGTGCCTTCATTGGCGCAAATGGGCTTGGTGTGGCCAAGGAATTGCAAGGATACAAGCCCCATTGGCACATATGAGCATCACTGTGGCCCCCCAAGTGGACCCACACACGGGCGCCGGGCAGTCCATTGCAAGACACAGCGCGTCTTTGGCGGCCATGGCACCCACTAGCGCCGTCTTTGGGCCCATGGCATGCCCGTGGCGCAGGGCGCGAGACGCCCGCCGCTAGTGGGTGGGCATGCACGCCTGCGGGTGCCCATGGCGGCCCACGACGCGTACATGGGTGTGGCTGCCACCTATGGCACGCCACGACGTGGGCGATGGGCGGCCATGGCTTGCTAGTGGGATATCATGGCATTCCTCTGGAACACCAAATTTGCTAAAGTGAGGTTCACAGATGCCTTGTACTGCACTCTGTGCCCATGTGCTGACCAAACCAGCCTTAATGTCATCCACTAGCTTGGTGTACACGACATCCTTCAAGGATTCCTCCTTGATCCGCTCCATAAAATCTGATCCCACATTGCTCAATGCAGTAACATATGCAGTAATTTCCTGCCTACTCAAAGCATCCGGGACCTAATTCTGTTTGCCTGGTCGATATACCCATGAAAATTCAAATTCCCCAAGGAATTCCTGCCACCTTGCTTGCTTAGGAGTTAACTTCTTCTGTGTGGTAAAGTATGTGTTTGTCACATTGTCCGTCACCACAACAAATTTTGTTCCTAGAAAGTAATGTCGCCAAGCATCCAAACAATGTACCACCGCAGCCATTTCTTTTTCGTGAGACGAATACCTTTGCTCGGTTTCCTTCCATTTCCGACTTTCAAATGCAATAGGATGGTTCTCCTGCACAAGAAAACTTCCCAAGGAAAGATCTAAAGCATTAGTGTGTACTTCAAAGGGCTTGCTAAAATATGGAAGCATCAGCATCGATTCTGTGGATATGGCCTGCTTCAGTTTGTCAAATGCCTTTTGACAATTCTCATCAATTCTACTTTCTATCTTTTTCAGCAAATCAGTGAGGGGACTAACTTTCTTTGAGTAGCCTGCAATAAATCTCCGGTAGTAATTTGCCAACCCCAAAAATGTTCTCAAGTCAGCAACCTTCGTAGGAGGCATCCATTCCACAATAGCCTTCACCTTTCTACCATCCATCCAGATTTGATCTTGGCTCACCCAGTGGCCAAGAAACATGATTTCTGAGCGGCAAAATTCGCATTTTTCCTTCTTAACATACAGCTCGTGTTGCCTCAATTTATCCAACACCAACCTTAAATGTTTTTCATGATCATCAAGCATCTCACTATAGACCAATATGTCATCGAGATACACAATCACAAAATGATCCGGGGAACTTCGTATAGCACATCGTTCATTAAATTGCAAAATATAGCGGGGCATTAAGTAAGACCAAAGGCATAACCAAAATTGTGTATGAGCCATACCTTGTCACACATGCTATCTTTGGTTCATTCCCAGCAGCAATCCGCACTTGCCAACTTCGTGAACATAGAGGCTTTGGACAATCGGTCAAAAAAATCAGCAGCATTTGGAATCGGATATTTATTCTTAATGGTGACTTTGTTCCACGCCCTATAGTCCACACACATCCTCAGGAACCATCAGCCTTCTTCTGAAAGAAAACAGGGGCACCATAAGGAGCCTTTGATGGCTGTATGCAACCTACCTCAAGCAATTCGTTCAATTGCTTCCTCAACTCCACCAACTCTGTTGGAGCCATTTGATAAGGAGCCTGCGTTGGTGGTCTAGTTCCTGGTTCGAGTTCAATTTTGTGATCGAATGTACGTCTTGGAGGTAGCGTCTTAGGTAACTAAGGGGGCATCACATCAGCATAATGTTCCAAGACTGTAGCAATCTGATCTGGTAGTTCTACAAACTGATCCGACTTGATCTCTACAAGCGTAGCCACATATGTTTTTCACCTCTCTTCACACTCGATTTGAATTGCAAAGACGAAATGCAACTCTCTTCAATATTTCTACCACTCTTCCCTTTCCACTTCGGGTCTCTCCCTGGAAGAGTATAATGCACATAACAGGGGCTTGTGGCATTCGAGATTGAAATGCCACCCAAGTAGGGCATAACAGCAACCTGGGCAATGATGAAGAATTCAATGCCAGTATCATATTGAAATCATCCATGGTAACCACTTGGAATTCACATATTACTTCCCATTCCCCAACCCGCAATGTTGCTTTTGCGACTCCACCAACAGGATGTGCGGCCGAGTTCAAGGCCTTCACTTGGCTCGTGCTCTTCTCAATTACTAAGCCATAGTCCGTGCTCCTACTCACAGCCACGAAATTATGAGTAGCACCCGTGTCCAGCAAAGCCAATACATCCTTACCATTTACCTTCACAGCCACATACATCAAGCATTGTTGCATAGGCTTGTCCATGAGTCAGCATTGAGCAACAATTGTAATGGGGCCATTCTTGAAGAGACTCCATCAATGGCACTGTCTGCATCCTCCCTTGATGTCTCAGCCACCAATGCGTTGATTCTCTCCTTCTTGGGGCAGTCACAAGCACGATGGGGACCATTGCAAATGAAAAACCCGCTCATGCTCTTCGACTTATTTGCTTGTTCAGATGACTTCTGTTTCGAGGACTCACCATAGTCCTTTCCCTTCTTGCTGCCATTGAATCTATCCTTATTCCCCTTATATTTCTTCCCATCACCAGTTTTCCTCTTCTCGTTGGACGAAGAAGAAGATAGGAGATACTGGAAATCGAGTAACCCATCACAATGATAGCAGTGCCTTCACTCCTCCTCCTTAGTTCGGCCTCTGCCCATCCCTGTAGTTTGGACATGAAGTTGAACAACTTATCTTCCTCTGACATATTCCTGATGTCCAACATCAACGAACTGAACTCCTTAACATACTCGCGAATACTGCTCGTATGTTTCAATTTTTTCAGCGATTCCTTTGCAACCTAATCCGTATTGCAAGGAAGGAATTGATCCTTCAACTCCTTTTTCAATCGTTCCATGTCTCAATCTTCGGCCTATTCGAGTTCTCACCATCCTGAAGCCGAGTCCTCCACCACAGTTTTGCATCCCCACTCAAATACATACTCGTGATGGTCAATTTCTCATGTTCAGGACAGTGGACGGCATTGAAAGGCTTAGGATCGGGGTAACTTAATTTTCAAAGGGACTACTTCCACCGAGGAAGTTGAGGGGCTGTCTGCAGAATTCTTCATAGCAGCCAATCCATCTTCAAGCCTCTGCACCTTCACATGCACCGAATCAGTGAGTGCAGCCATGTCCGCTAACAATTCGACATGTTTTCGGTTTGTTTCCACAATGAACTCACTCAAATTTTGGGAGAGTTCCCTCATTTCTGTCCCAGCCCTTTCGAACTGAACATCAAGACTCACTGCATCATCGGATTGAGGGGCACCCAGAAAATTCTCCATCCGTATTACCCGCTCACGCAACGCCTCTAACGCAGCACCTCATGCCATTGAACCCTATAAACTGGGCTCTGATACAAACTATCACAGGAGCAATTTTTCACCACGAACTCTTTGCTTCCTGTACGGCACTAGGGCTTCCCTTAGTCAGCCAATTTCCCTCAAGTGGTCACTAGTACACACACGCATGTTTGATTGTCAAGGCATACCCACACTGTACACTATCACACCAATGACACACACACATTTACAGGGAAACACCCCAACCTTTTCTTTCTCCTTAGAATAGGATTACAACCGGCCTAGGAAGTATACAAGGCTCATGACAACTGATCCATGGCTCAAGACAATCCCCTAGCATATTTACAAAGCCCAAACATGCAGTTGACACCCCCAACTGCCCTAGGGTGGCTGAACCAATCAACCAAGGCCGTGAAGTTAACACCCCTAACTGCATAGGAAAATGCCGGCACCAATCATAAGGGAACACCCGTGTAGGCTGTCCAATGCAAATCCCTAACTGCTCAAATCTGAACATTAACCTTTAGTAACCGCCATCATGTGACATGCACATAAGGCATACTTGCCTTATGCGAAACCAAGCAACCATGTGTACCACGCCACTCGGTGAACTCCCACATGCGAATATCCCAACCATCATGCAAGTTAGCCCCGCACATGCCCAGCACTTGCGTGTGCCATGCGCGCCAAAGCGCACCTTGCTGCCAACGCCTACCATGCTTGTGCCCATACCGCGGTGTTACCGCGCCATCTATGCTTGGCGCACATGCGGTCGCGCCCGCCCACACCATTGTGAGACGTTAGTTTTACCGCATGCGATGCGATCGTAATAGTAATTCAACCTATACAAGAGGAATCGTTGATTAGCATAATTGGTCATCGCGCTTGGAAAAGCCGATGGCGTGAAGCTACCGTCTTGGATTATGATTGAATTCCTTTAAGGCGAATCTAGGCTAGAAGCAGCACATGCCCACCGCCGCTTTCTTGACTGCGCAGTAGGGTCCTCGACCCCCAAGGCACATGTCGTTGGTCAAGTCCGGCATTTCTGGCCGCCATGAAGTACAATTCCTACCGAGTGGGTAGAATCCTTTGTAGGCGACTTAAATAAGCGGCGGGGTATTGTAAGTGGCGAGTGGCCTTGCTGCCACAATCCGAGATTCAGCCACACTGCTTCGATTTGTCCCTCCCTCCCTCCCATTTAATTTCAAGGCCCCGGTCCGCGAGGTCATAAATGGGGAGGACCTACACTTGCCAATTTTACCACGTCCCTTGGTTTGTCATGCAAGCCCCCTTCGATTTTTCATTGTGCCCGGGGCATGACTCGGGGCCCCCCGTGCCTATGTGCAAACTCCCCCTGTGGGAACAAAGTCTCGGCCGCGGTGCCTTGGCCAATGTGTGAGAGTGTGCTCATGTAATGCCCATGTATAGCTTGTTCAGGGCCATTAGTCAAGCCCATGGCTGCTTACTCGGTAGCTTATGTCTCCTCAAACATTTTGATGTTTCTAAGTTTTTTTTTGTAATTTTTTCTTCTTATGTCTCCTCGAATATTTTAATGTTTCCCGCTGTCACAAAGCTAACCGTTAATTAAGCTCTTTACGGAGGGATGACTAGTTGGCGAAAAGTTAGGCTAGCTCACTAGCATAGGTAAGGGGTTTTTAATAAGTGCTTGTGGCCTCCGTGTACTCTTACTATCAAGATATCAATAAAATGAGTGCATTTCATATCGATCATTGCCTTTGTGATCTTGTCCCGTTTGTTTCGTTGTGTCCATATTTTAATTATTTTGTTGCTTGCTTTGTGCTTGCACAATACTAATATCGTATGGGTTATTTGTTTTACGAGGAACATCGTCGGTTGGCTTACTACTCATGCTGCCTTTAGGTACGTAGAGCGACCTAGGGTGGCCAGTGGCATTAGTCGAGGTGGCCATCGGGCAATCACAAATCAACGATTCGATTCCTCGACCAACAACTAGGAGAGCTACCGGGCATACCTAATCGATTGGAAAATTTGGAGGCGTACATTTAGAGCCTCGAGTTGGATGAGCTCGTGCAGAGAGTCGAGGCATTGGAGAGCCTGACTAGTCGAGTAAGGGCACTCGAGAGGCAAGATCCCCCTTCGGTGTCAGTGGAGAACCGGACACACACATCAAGCACCGCTCCTAAAGAGGCGCACACGAGTGCAACAAACAATGCAGTCGTGGAGTTGACAAGGGTTGTCAACGAGTTGTCAGAGGACGTTGCGGTGACTGTGGACACTCTTAAAAAAGAGATTACGGATCTAAGCACCAAGGTGAATGTCACCATGGTTGCTATTGGAAACCTATCACCCCCCTCAACGGGGATAGACTATGGGCATATCAAAGTGCACGAGACAGAGTATATGGAGGGCGCGTGATCTGAAGGAGCTCGAAAATTTCCTCTTCGACATGGAGCAATATTTTCTAGCGGTGAAGCCAAACTTAGAGGAAACAAAATTGACAATGGCTACGATGTACCTTGCGGGTGATGCGAAGTTGTGGTGGAGGACCAAGTATGTCGATATACAAGAAAATAGATGCGTTATCAATACTTGGGGAGACTTGAAGAAGGAACTCAAAGCTCAATTCCTCCCTGAAAATGTCGATTACATTGCGCGTCGCAACTTACGGGAGTTGAAACAGACAGGTTCCATACGAGACTATGTGAAGGCATTCTCGACACTCATGCTGGACATACGTGACATGTCTAAGAAAGATAAATTATTCTATTTTCTAGAAGTCACGGCGGTAGGCAGAGCAGAATTGCATGAGCGAGAGGGTCCAAGACCTATCAACAATGCGGGGTGCAGCGGCGCTGACCGATTATGCATTTGAGAGCAGCGCTAGTAAGAGGAACCAAGTCAATACTCCTAACACGAGTGGGATGAAGTCCTTCAAGCTGAATCAGGAAAAAAGTGGGGGAGGTGATAGAAGACCTCCCTCCTTCAAGGACCATGCAGCATCAAGAGCATCCAGCTCTAATTCAAATTACAATTCAAATGCATATGGCCAAAATTCTAGACCTATGTCTTGTTTTTTATGTAGCGGACCACATAGAGTGGTCGAATGTCCTCACAAAACTACTTTAAATGCTTTACAAGCTTCTTTACACCCGCAGGAATAGGAAAGTGAGGAGAATACCAAGAAGAAGAGGAAGAGCCTACCGAATGGGGCCCGATTTCTCGAGCCATGAAGAAGTAAATGGTTGAAATAAAGAGATTGAGTGAAAAGGGCCTAATGTTTGTGGGAACCACCATCAATGGAAAAGCCACGAGGAGCGTGATTGTAACACACCCTAACCAAGTCCCTTAAGTCGAACAAGGTTAGAGTGGCTACCAAAACTTAACTTACGGAAATTATAGAAAAATTTAAAACTTATTCAATCATATTTGCATAGACATTCAAGCTCATACTTAGACTGCTATTAAATGCTTAAATAATTATTACAAAATATTATAGTAATTAATTAAATACATAACTTTCAACATAATTATAAAAAATATTAATAAGTTAATTCAAAGGATTATAACTATACTTCAACACACGTCCAACCACATTAGAAACACTCAAATTTAATAGGAAAATAGTTCTCAATTGAAAATGAAATAAAAACAATATTACCAATAGATAGACAACATTAGTGCTTTATTTAGATACCCTCAAGGAACCTCCTCTTAAGCTACCATGTGTCTACCATCCCCACAAGTTCGAGTAAGTAAACGGTCTAAGCGTGCTCACTTGAGAAAAAAAAAAAGAAAAACGTGAGTTTACAAAACTCAGTAGGCTTTCCCAAAAATCATATAAAACATCAAAAACATACATATAACTTCACATGCCAATAAAGATCACAATAACAAACTAATCATAAACTTGCTTAATCATGAATGTCTTACATACTTAAAGATTCATAACATTTCATAGCTCATCATAAACTTATAACATAATCAAAAAGAAAACTTATAATGCATGTATGATTAATGAGCTTATCTCATAATAGTTGGATTTCCATACAAAATATTAAAAGGGGTGCATGCGTCTCAATCTCACTTTAGCGATATTCGTAAGCATTTCAATCTACTTATAGCTTACATAGTTTGTCATGATCAAATTGAAAACTTAAATAAGCGCTTCAAATACCAACCATATGTAATGTACCGTTCCCTGTCCGTCGTACATTGTTATGCTTATGCATGCAAGTACAAATCAAATGCAATATACCGTTCATAGTCCGTTGTACATTATTATGCATATATATGTATTCACTAATTCTTAATAAAATAAATATGTATAAAACACATACTTATCGTACTCATCAATTTCACATGATTATGATAATAATCTCAAAACTTCCAAGACATGATGACCAACAATCACCTATGAAAATTGCACAATAGCTGTATTATAAAAGTCATAATATACTCTATACTCATCTAAATCACATGATTCCAAAGACACTAGAATCTCCCAAATGTCTTGGATGAACCACAATTTTTTTATAATTTTCAAAAGCAAGTAAATATTTAATATCTATTTTCTAATAAAAATAGTCACACAGATTCTACAGTGAACCAGAGACGTTCAAAATTTTTTAGTAAATTCCACAAAAATCATTTTCTACCAAAACTAGCGGCATTATTACCACAATAGATATAGATAGCTGTGTAAATTCTTTCATTCCAATCCAAGTAAAGAAACAAAACACGTTTATCAGAAAACCATAACTGTCTCAGCATTCCAACAGTAATATCCTAAACTTCAAAAATTCATAACTCACTCATAACAGATCAAAAAATAGAAATTTTAAGTTGAGAGTGTTCATAAATATCTTAAGTCCAAACTGTAAAAGTTTCAAAGAGAAATAAATCCATATGCCCTACAAAATTCTACTGAAAACACCCATTGGTCATAGTTTTCTAGATTGACAGTATGAGCTTCGAAAAAAATTATAACTATTTCTACAAAAATATGATTGAGGTGAAACGAAAAGGAGAATGTTCATAGAAGATAGATCTAATGATAAAAATATATATAAAAATATTGAACATATATTGGTGTTACAAAAAATCCATCAAACTCATCAAATAGTGTATAAATCGTAAATCTCTTTGTAATAATAAAAGTAGAAATAATAATATATAAATATATATCATTCGGAAAATCATCAAATGAAAAGATTTTTTTAGGAAAAACCTACCTTAATCTCTTGAGCTACTCAACAGATCTGAAAAGTTCCCAATCAGAAAGCCAAAATGAACCAAAACGCCTTTTTGAACAAAAAGAATGAGAGAAGGAAGAATAGATAACTGAAGAGGTCACAGAGAAAAGTAGACAAGAAAAACCTGTCTTTAAATAGACAGTCCTTAGGGTTACAATTAGGGTTTTGTAATTAAATACAAAATTAATTAATAGATATACCAAAAAATAACTTTCCAAAATTTCATAGTCAACTGTCCTAAATATTATTAACTAAAAACTCATTAATTACCATAATTGCAGAGATTCTTAAAATCAATTGGCAATTAATAGAAAAACAACCATTTAACAAACATTCAAAATGCCAATCAAATTAATAACAATTAAATTGCCAATTAGGGTTTTGAAACCCTAATTCAAGTTGAGGGTCCCACAACTATCTACCTTTTAAAAGGATTTCGTCCTCGAAATTAAAAGGAAAACACATACAATAAAAACTTAAACATAACTTGATTTCTAAACAAGCAAAAGCTCACATTAGTTGTCAAATAAATGAGGATATTTAACCCTCATCTCTTCTTTGCGTTCCCAGATCGCTTCCTTAATAAGTGATTCTTCCAAAGTACTTTCATAAATAGGATATTCTTTTTTTTTTCGAAGTACTTTTTCCTCGTGACCTAAAATTTTCTCGGGCTGCTCCTCATCGGTTAAGTCTTTGCGAATCTCCATCGGATCATATCTGAGCACGTGCGAAGGATCGAAAACATACTTTCTCAGCATTGAAGCGTCGAACACGTTATGAACGCTTGAAAGATTGGGTGGTAAGGCCAAACGATAGGACACATCACTAACTTTCTCAAGAATTTCAAATGGTCAATGTAGCATGGACTTAATTTTTCCTTCTTTCCGAACCTCATTATGCCTTTCATAGGTGGTACTTTCAAGAATACTTTATCTCCAACCGCAAACCCCACAAGTGGCAAATGAGCTTCCCAAGAGTCCTTGAAGTCTAACATACAAGCTCTTAGCATATCCTCCAATGTTTGTATAGTCCTCTCAGACTATCCATCCGTTTGTGGAAGAAAAGCCATGCTGAACTTCAGTTTTGTTCCCATAGCTCCATGCAAACTTTTCCAAAACATCGACGTAAAACGGGGATCTCTATCGGATACAATAGAAATAGGCACTCCATGCAGTCTCCGCGATCTCATTAGCGTAGAGTTGAGCCATTGATCCAACGAGTAGGTAGATCTTTATGGGTAGAAAATGGGGACTTTGTAAGTCTATCCACTATTACCCACCGACATTTAACCCTCAAGGGTTTGAGGTAATCCAACCATGAAGTCTATGGTAATGTGCTCCCACTTCCACATGAGAAGCATCAATGGTTTTAATAAATCCGATGGTCTCTGGTGTTCCGCCTTGACTTGTTGACAAGTTAAGCATTGGTCAACAAAATGAGCAACTTCCCTTCGCATGTTTGTCCACTAAAACGTGCATCTCAAGTCTCTAAACATCTTCGTGCTTTTAGGATGGATAGAGTATTGAGTGCGATGGGCTTCAGTCATAATTTCATTCTTTTAATTCATGATCATTGGGTATGCAAAGACAAACTCTAAATTTTCAATGTAAAAACTACAGCAGCGAGTTCCAAGTTGTGTGTAGGGTAGCTTTTTTCGTACGACTTCAATTGTCGTGATACATAGGCTATCACCTTTCCTTCTTGCATCAGCACACAACCAATTCTAGTTCCAGAAGCATCACTATAAATAGTGAACTTATCATGCTCGTTTGGTATAGTTAATACAGGTACAGTAATCAATCTTTTCTTAAGTTCTTGAAAACTATTCTCATAGCTTAGGACCAAAAGAACTTAACATCTTTCTTTGTCAACTCAAGTAAGCGATCTTTGGAAATCCTTGAACGAATTTCCGGTAGTACCTAGCTGATCCAAGGAAACTTCTTACTTCTCTAACATTGGTCGGCGTCCTTGAATTTTGAACTGCAGCAACCTTATTCGGGTCAACTTCTATTCCCTTTTTAGAAACTACATGACCAAGAAAGGATATAGTTTCTAACCAAAATTCACACTTCTTGAACTCTTTTCTCTAAGCCTTTGCAAGACAGATTTCAAGTGTTGCTCGTGCTCTTCCTCATTCTTACGGTATATTAGGATGTAAATGATGAAAATTATCACGAACTTATCCAAAAGTCCTTAAATACCTATTCATGAGATCCATGAAAGTACGGGGGCATTCGTCAATCCAAAAGGCATTACTAAGAACTCATAATGATCATACCTTGTCCGAAAAGCACTCTTAGGTATATCTCTTTCCTTGATCCTCAATTAATGGTATTCAAACCAAAAATCTATCTTTGAGAAAACTTCAGCTCCTTGCAACTGGTTGAATAGATCCTCAATTTACGGTAGAGGATACTTGTTCTTAATCATTCTGTGGTTGAGTTCTCGATAGTCAATACACATTCGCATTGTGCCATCCTTCTTTTTCACGAATAAGACAGGTGCTCCCCATGGTGACACACTTGGTCGAACAAAACCTTTATCCAGTAGATCTTGTAATTGCTCTTTGAATTCCTTTAACTCTGCTGGTGTCATTCTATATGGAGTCTTCGATATTGGTGCAGTTCCAGGCATCAGCTCAATCGTGAACTCTACTTTTAAGCTCAGTACTCGATAGATCTTACGGAAATACATCTTCAAAATCTCGAACAACTTTTACGTCCGCGAGTGTTGGTACTGTTTTATTAGTATCCACCACACTTGCCAAATAAGCTTGGCATCCTTTCCTTACACTTCTCATAGCTTGAAGTGCAGAAATAACACATGGGGGTGATTTGGATTTTACTCCTTCAAAAGTCATAGTTTCACCCTCCACTGTAAAGATGATTTTCTTCTATTTACAGTCAATATTAACTCCATGCTTGGACATCCAATTCATGCCGAAAATGACATCAAAGTCATTCATATCAAGGACAATTAAATCAACGAACAAGGTTTTGCCTCTAAACACAACCTTGCATGATTTTAACATGTCACAAGCACACATAACAGTTCCAGCAGGTGTAGAAACACACAGATCAAAATCCAATTTCTTGGACTTCACACAAAAATTTTCACAAACTTTCTAGACACAAAGGTATGCGTCGATCCAGAATCAAATAAAACAAACGCATCATGATCAGATACTGAAAGCGTACCTGCCACCACATTAGCAATCTTATCCCTTGGCCCAGATGGTGCAAGTCACATGTTAGCCGCTAAGGCTTTCGACACAGCTTAAACAACTTCCATGACACCAGGGGCTTGTTTGATAGATACCTCATTCCTTGTACATACCATTCTTGACTACACATAAGTCACATACAATTTAATGAAACTTTGAGGAAAGACAATAAATCAAGTCTTGAGTTGATCATTCACTCACTTGCATATACTTTAACCACAAAGTTACCCAACACATAATCATTGCAAAAGAATGCCAACATTTAATACATCACAAAATGCAATAAGCCTCCAAATAATTCATAATAAGATAAATAATTTCAAATCAAATTCAAGTGTAACAAAACATAAGCCAAGGTCATAATGTAGCAAAACACGAACATTTATTTTAATTAACTCATAAATGAAACTAAATTAAGCGCTTTAACTCCTTTCGGAGTTTCTTATTCGCTGACACCATCCCCATCTCCTCAACCTCCAACTCTAGGGGTTTAATAACCACCTTACTAGCAAAAGAAAGGTCTTTTTCCTTCTTACAGGACCTAAGCCTAATTGACCTCGAGCGAACCACATTCCTATTTCGTTTGATGCTCCTAAACTTTTCAAAATAACTCTTACATTCAGGAGAATCCTCAATCACTTCATTATCTTCATGAACTTTAATTTCTTGTTCACATTCTTCATCGAAAGAATCTGAATTAGAAATATCAGAGATATCGAAAAAGGAGCCAGATCTTCAATATCTTTATTTAAAATTGCTTTCAGAGTTTCTTCCTTTTGTCTCTTCCTTGCCTCTTCGTATTGCTTGTACTCTTCCAAAGTAGCATATTGAATGGAAGTGCAATTCCCTTCATCAGCAGCTATAGCTTTCCGTTTTCCACAAAGAAATTCTTTCACTATTTGTCTTTGCTCCATATCCCAATGTTCCTCATATGTAATATCTTTGTCTTCAATCTCAAATATGGCATCTTCATTACTATCACTTAAGAGGATAGGGTCTAATGAAGAATTACCCTTTAAGTTGTCAAACATTTTCCTGTAAGGAGTATTTAATAGTCGCATTCAAATCAAAAGTTAGAATAACAAACAATTAAGTTTCTAATCATACCTTGTGGTTCCAGTGACCATGTGGCGCACTTGAGGTTTCCTTGGGGTACTTTTAAATTCATCAAATTCGACAATTTAAAGCATTTCAAATAATGTTTATATAATCAATTATATATATATTTCATCAAAATATGTGTAATTATTTCACATCAAAGTTTTCCACATGGTTCGTAACCATGCTCTGATACCAAAATTGTAACACAACCTAGCCAAGTCCCTTAGGTCGAACAAGGTTAGAGTGGCTACCAAAAACTTAACTTGCAAAAATTGTGGAAAAATTTAAAACTTATTCAATCATATTTGCATAGACAGTCAAGTTCATACTTAAACTGCTACTAAATGCTTAAATAATTATCATAAAATATTATAGTAATTAATTAAATACATAACTTCCAACATAATTATAAAAATATTAATAAGTTAATTCAAAGGATTATAACTATACTTCAACACACATCCAACCACATTAAAAACACTCAAATTTAATAGGAAAATAGTTCTCAGTTAAAAATGAAATAAAAACAATATCACCAATAGGTAGATAACATTATTGCTTTATTTAGATACCCTCAAGAAACCTCCTCTTGAGCTACCACGTGTCTACCATCCCCACAAGTTCGAGTAAGTAAACGGTCTAAGCGTACTCACCTGAGAAAGAAAATAAAAAAAAACGTGAGTTTACAAAACTCAGTAGGCTTTCCTAAAAATCATACAAAACGTCAAAAGCATACATATAACTTCACATACCAATAAAGATCACAATAGCACCTATGGAAATTGCCCAACAGCTGTATTATAAAAGTTATAATAAACTCTATACTCATCTAAATTGCATGATTCCAAAGGCACTAGAATCTCCCAAATGTCTTGGATGAGCCATAATTTTCTCATAATTTTCAAAAGCAAGTAAATATTTAATATCTATTTTCTAATAAGAACAGTCACACAGATTCTACAGTGAACCAGAGATGTTCAAACATTTTTAGTAAATTCCACAAAAATCATTTTCTACCAAAACTAGCGGCATTATAACCATAACAGATATAGATAGCTATGTAAATTGTTTCATTTCAATCAAAGAAAGAAACCAAACACGTTTATCAGAAAATCATAACTGTCTCAACATTCCAGCAGCAATGTCCTAAACTTCAAAAATTCATAACTCGCTCATAACAGATCGAAAAATAGAGCTCTTAAGTCAAAAATGTTCATAAATATCTTAATTCCAAATTGTAAAAGTTTCAAAGAGAAATAAATCCATATGCCCCACAAAATTCCACCGAAAACACCCATTGGTCATAATTTTCAACAATAGCACCTATGGAAATTGCACAACAGCTGTATTATAAAAGTTATAATAAACTCTATACTCATCTAAATTGCATGATTCCAAAGGCACTGGAATCTCACAAATGTCTTGGATGAGCCATAATTTTCTTATAATTTTCAAATGCAAGTAAATATTTAATATTTATTTTCTAATAAAAACAGTCACATAGATTCTACATTGAACCAGAGACGTTCAAACACTTTTAGTAAATTCCACAAAAATCATTTTCTACCAAAACTAGTGGCATTATAACCATAATAGATATAGATAGCTGTGTAAATTCTTTCATTCCAATCCAAGTAAAGAAACCAAACACGTTTATCAGAAAACCATAACTGTCTCAGCATTCCAACAGTAATGTCCTAAACTTCGAAAATTCATAACTCACTCATAACAGATCGAAAAATAGAAATTTTAAGTTGAGAGTGTTCATAAATATCTTAAGTCCAAACTGTAAAAGTTTCAAAGAGAAATAAATCCATATGCCCTACAAAATTCTACCGAAAACACCCATTGATCATAGTTTTCCAGATTGACAGTATGAGCTTCGAAAAAAATTATAACTATTTCTACAAAAATTCGATTGAGGTGAAACGAAAAGGAGAATGTTCGTAGAAGACAGATCTAATGATAAAAATATATATAAAATATTGAACATATATTGGTGTTTTGAAAATCTATCAAACTCATCAAATAGTGTATAAATCGTAAATCTCTTCATAATAATAAAAGTAGAAATAATAATATATAAATATATATCATCCAGAAAATTATCAAATAAAATGATTTGTTTAGGAAAAACCTACCTTAATCTCTTAAGCTCCTCAACAGATCCGAAAAGTTCCCCGTCAGAAAATCAAAATGAACCAAAATGCCTTTTTGAATAAAAAGAATGAGAGGAGGAAGAATAGATAACTGAAGAGGTCACAAAGAAAAGTAGACAAGAAAAACCTGCCTTCAGATTAAAACCTATCTTTAAATAGATAGTCTTTAGGGTTACAATTAGGGTTTTGTAATTAAATACGAAATTAATTAATAGATTTACTAAATAATAACTTTTCAAAATTCCATAGTCAACTGTCATAAATATTATTAACTAAAAACCCATTAATTACCATAATTACAGAGATTGTTAAAATCAATTGGCAATTAATAGAAAAACAACCATTTAACAAATATTCAAAATGCCAATCAAATTAATGACAATTAAATTGCCAATTAGGGTTTTGAAACCCTAATGCATGCTGAGGGTCCCACAGTGATGGTGGACACGGGTGCTATGTACAATTTTATCTCCGATGCAGAGGCAAGGAGATTAGGCCTGAAGTTGGAGAAGGACACAGGTCGAATGAAAGCAGTCAACTCGAAGGCTCTGCCCACTATGGGTATGGCGAAACAAGTACCGATAAAACTAGGCCCATGGGAAGGGCATACCAACATGATCGCGGTACCCATGGACGACTTCGACGTGGTCTTGGGCATGGAGTTTCTAATAGAACAAAAAGCAATTCCTATCCCAACCACGAATAGTTTGATTATGATGGGAGAAACTACAGGTGTTGTTCCTGCAAAAATAAAAAAGCCAGATGATTCAAAATTTTTGTCGGCGCTCCAATTTAAGAAAGGAGTGAAGCGACAGGAACCGACATATGATGCTTTCTGTTTGGAGAAAGAGGACCTAAAGATAGAAAGCGTGCCCGCGGTGATAGAGGCTGTACTACAGTCTTTCCAAAATTTCATGTCGGATAAGCTCCCCAAATGCCTTCCCCCGAGACGAAGTATAGACCATGAGATTGAGCTTATACCAGGGGCGAAACCACCAGCAAAAGCACCCTACAGAATGGCTCCTCCAGAACTAGCAGAGTTACGAAAATAACTGAAAGAACTCTTGGAGGCAGGCTTCATAAGGCCATCCAAGGCCCCTTACAGAGCACCTATGTTGTTCCAGAAGAAGCACAATGAGAGCTTATGGTTGTGCGTGGACTATCGTGGTCTCAATAAGGTCACGGTGCGGATCAAATACCCTATCCCCTTGATACGGACCTATTTGACCAACTTAGTGGTGCCAAATATTTTACAAAGCTAGATTTGAGATCAAGGTACTACTAGGTGCGAATTGCTGAAGGAGATGAGCCGAAGACAGCATGCGTGACTCGGTACGGGGCTTATGAGTTTTTGGTGATGCAATTTGGATTGACCAATGCGCCCACAATTTTTGTACATTAATGAACTAGGTGTTCCACGACTATCTTGACAAAGTTCGTTGTGGTCTACTTGGATGATATTGCAATCTATAGTTGTACACTAGAAGAGCACAAGGGGCACATTGAGATGGTGTTCCAAAGGCTTTGGAAGAACAAACTCTTTGTGAAGAAAGAGAAATGCTCTTTTGCATAGGACCAAATAAAGTTCTTAGGCCACATTATTGAGCAGGGATGCATGCGAATGGATTTGGAAAAGGTGAGGGCAATCTAAGAGTGGAAGAGACCTACCAATGTCGGGGAGATTAGATCGTTCCTCGGCTTAGCGAATTACTATCGGCACTTCATTGAGGGCTTCTCAAGGAGAGCAACACCCCTAACTGAATTACTGAGGAAGGCGGTAGCGTGGGAATGGAGTGATCAGTGTCAACCTTCATTTGAAGACCTCAAGGCAGCCATGATGAAAGACCCAGTACTAGCTCTTCCAGACATCACGAAGCCATTTGAAATATAAACGGATGCTTCATATTTTTCTTTGGGAGGGGTCTTACTTCAAGAAGGCCACCCAGTTGCATACGAAAGTAGGAAACTATCAGAAGCTGAAATGAATTATGCGGCGCAAGAAAAAGAGATGCTAGCAGTCATCCATTGCTTAAGAACATGGGGACATTACATACTGGGGTCGAAATTCATTGTAAGGACGACAATTCAATTGTGAGTCATTTTTCATGCAGCCAAAGTAATCTTCCAAGCGAGTTGTTGGCGAGAAATCACCGCGAGTTTGATTTCCATTTTGAACATAGAGCGGGACGCACTAATCAAGCAGCAAACACTTACGACACTGAGTACGCTAGCCAACTTGTCAGCTAGCACAATTTCTATATCCATACGGGAACGAATAAGGGAGCACTTGGGGAAGGACCCCATAGCTCATAATATATTAAAATTTGGCGTGAAGGAAGACTTCGCCCGGTTTTGGGAAGAAGATGGTCTACTCTGGACGAAAGGGAATCGACTATTTGTCCCGAGGGCTGGAGATTTGAGGAGAACCCTACTACGAGAATGCCACGATACTCTATGGACAGGACACCCCGGTTGGCAGAGAACCTATGCGTTGATTAAGCAAGAGTATTATTGGCCACAACTTCGGGATGACGTGATGGACTACACCAGAACTTGCCTTACATGCCAACAAGATAAGACCGAGTGCCAGAAACAAGTAAGATTGCTAGAGCCACTACCCACCCCAGCTCGACCATGGGAGAGTGTATCCCTAGATTTCATAAATGGCATGTCGAAAACTAGGGATTTTTCAAGCATACTAGTGATCGTTGAAAGATTCTCAAAGTATGCCTCGTTCATACCGACATCAAAGTATTGCTCGGCAGAGGAGATTGCCCACTATTCTTCAAGTTCGTAGTCAAGTATTGGGGGGTGCCGCAACACATTGTGAGCGATCGAGATCCTAGGTTTACAGGAATTTTTGGAAGGAGCTCTTTAACCTCCTTGGGTCACAACTAAATATCTCATCAAGCTATCATCCACAGACAGATGGGTAAACAGAGAGATTTAATGCCATGCTAGAAGAATACCTACGCCACTTTGTCAGTGCGAATCAAAAGAATTGGGAGCAACTTTTGGATGTTGCACAATTCTGTTTTAATTCTCAAAAGAGCTCGGCGACCAACAAAAGCCCATTCGAGATAGTGAATAGACAGAATCCTTTATTGCCCCATACCGTGGACAATTATCGTGGCAGGAACCCCAGAGCTTTCAACTTCACCAAGGATTGGAGAAATAATGTGGCAGTTACTCGAGCTTACTTGGAGAAGGCATCGCGATGAATGAAGAAATGGGCAGATCAGGGTCGAAGACCTCTTGAATTCAAAACTGGAGACATGGTGATGGTCAAGATTACTGCGGAACAGTTTGATCATTGCGGTCGTTAGATGGCAGACTTGTAAGACTCTATGAGGGCCCTCTCCCAATAATATTTAAGGTGGGTAAGACATCTTATAAGGTGGAAACCTCAAAGTGGATGAAGGTGCATCCGGTGTTTCATGTCAGCAACTTGAAGCCGTACCACCCAGATGAAGAAGATCCAACGTGCAACCAGCCATCCAGAGCAGCGGTTGAGTTGAAGACACGAGAGCGCTAAGAGGAGAAGCAAGCCGAAAAGATCCTTGCCGATAGGATCATCAAAGTTTAGCGACGACCACGACAAGAGTATCTAGTCAAGTGGAAGGGACTTGGTGAGGGGAGACAAGTTGGGAGAAAGCAGAAGACTTGGAGCAGTTCAAGCAAATGATTGAAGATTTTGAAGCAGCTAAGTCGTCGAGGATGCTAGCAGATTGAGTGGGGGAGAATGTCAGAGTGTGCCCATGTAATGCCAAAGTACAGCTTGTCCAGGGCCATTAGTCAAGCCCATGGCTACTTACTTGGTAGCTTATGTCTCCTCAAACATTTTGATGTTTCTAAGTTTTGTTTATAATTTTCGCTTCTTATGTTTCCTCGAACATTTTAATGTTTCCCGCTGTCACAAAGCTAACGGTTAATTAAGCTCTTTCTGAGGAGGGGTAACTAGTCGTGAAATGTTAGGCTAGCTCTCTAGCATAGGTAAGGGGCTTTTAATACGTGCTTGTGGCCACCATGTACTCTTACCATCGAGATATCAATAAAACGAATGCATTTCATATCGATTGTTGGCTTTGTGAGCTTTTCCCATTTATTTCGTTGCGTCCATATTTTAATTGCTTTATTGCTTGCTTTGTGCTTGCGCAATACTAATATCGTCTGAGTTATTTGTTTTACAAGAAACATCGTCGGTTGGCTTACTACCCGCGAGGGGCTAATAAGCACCGCACAACCTACTTGTGAATGCCAAAGGCTTAGGCCGTGACACAATGCGTGCCTTCATTGGCGCATATGGGCATGGGTGGCCAAGAAATCACAAGGATACAAGCCCCATTGCCACATATTAGCATCACTGTGGCCCCCAAAGTGCACACACACACGGGCACTGGGCAGCCCATTTGCAAGCCACTGCTGCATCTTTGGGTGCCCATGGCATCTTCTTGGGCATGATGGCATGCCATGTGGCCGCCTTTGGCATCTTCTGGACATGCAGCGTTGGGGCCCCATGGCATGCAGGGGCGCTGGTTGTCCATGGCATGCCGTGGATGCGGGCGTTGGGCTTCC
Source organism: Rhamnella rubrinervis (assembly GCA_007844105.2). Lineage (NCBI taxonomy): Eukaryota > Viridiplantae > Streptophyta > Magnoliopsida > Rosales > Rhamnaceae > Rhamnella > Rhamnella rubrinervis. The sequence continues at coordinate 54,904 of VOIH02000060.1, forward strand.
ATGGCATGCCAGCGGCCAGCGGAAGCCCCAGACGTCCGCATGCTGAGTGCGTGAGCATGCGAGGGCTGCTAAGCGCTCATGGTTGCTCATGGCGCCCGGTGGGCTATGGCGCCACCCACAGCACAGCGTGGGTGATGGGCGGCCATGGCTTGCTCGTGGGATGTCATGGCATACCTCTGAAACACCAAATTTGCTAAAGTGAGGTTCACAGATGCCTCGTAATACACTCTGTGCCCATGTGCCTTGGCCCCCCACCATGGTGCCTACGTATGCCACCACATGCCCACGCGTTCAAACTTGTCCGTGCCAAAGACATTTTGCCCCGCACAATAAGGCTCCCAACTATCACTTCTGGCATATAAGAGCATTCGCAACAATCAAAACCAACTTCCCATGCATATGGTTGAACATGTGCCATGGCCCCCAACCACGGTGCCCACGCATGCCACCACATGCCCACGCGTTCAAACTTGTCCATGCCAAACACATTTTGCCCCACACAAGAAGGCTCCGAACCATCACTTTTGGCATATGAGAGCATTCCTAACAATCAAAACCAACTTCCCATGCACTTGGTTGGATGTGCCTTGGCCCCCCCACCATGGTGCCCACGAGTGCCACCCATGCCCACGCGTTCCAACTGGTCCGTGCCAAACACATTTTGTCCCGCACAATAAGGCTCCCAAATACCACTTTTGGCATATAAGAGCATTCCCAACAATCAAAACCAACTTCCCATGTACTTGGTTGCACATGTGCCTTTGGCACCCCTCACTGCGATGCCACCGTGTGCCACTGCACCTGCGTATCAACTTGACCGAGCAAAACACATTTTGTCTAGCACAATAAGCTTCCTAAAAATCACTATGCACATATAAGAGCATTCCCAGCAATAAAAACCAACTTCCCATGCATTTTATTATTATTTTAAATTTTTATAAATTTTGCAAATAAAAAAATATTTTCGCATCTCCAAAAATTATGAAATTTGTACACAACCAAGAATACATTATTCTAAGCATGCACTGCAAAAATTTCATCAAAATTGCATGTATTTCTTTAAAAAGGCTCTTATGTCTCCTCCATGATGTGATATTTCCCTCTTGTCCACAAGGCCAATGGTTAATTAAGCTCTTTAAGGGGAGAGTGCGTTGCACGCCTAGGCACCCCACCCCTTGGTCCCATGGCTGACCACACACCCCCTGCGCGTGCCATGGCATGGGTGGGGGTGTCAGGCATCCATGTACGACAATAGTCGTGGCCTTGCTATCGTTTTGCCGCCATCGAATTCCAAAATTAAGCGGTGGTGGAATTTTGCCAAAGGGAGTCATGTGGTTGTGAGATCCTCATGCGATGATGGTTGGCAATGTTCGACCGGAGCATACGGGAAGCGACGCGATATAGGGTGTGGGTTGGCGTTGGGGTCTCGAATGTGCTTGGGGTAGCGAGGATGCTAGTTCTTGGCGGTGGTGCTCGTTGCTTGTTGGTGTTGGGGATTATCCTCGGGAGTCCTTGGGGAGGCACCCATGGTTGGTCATTAGTACCGGGCTGCGACATGCATTGCTTTCAAGCGAGCTTCCCGATCAAATTCTGTGCGGGACGTGACCGACAATGAATTTGCATCCTAGCTAGCGATGGGTCTTGGGACATGGGGTGCTTGCGGGCTTGGCTTTTAAAACTCATCCGTGCTCTTAGGCAACCTAAGCATTGCGTGTTGTGGCATCAATGGTGGCCTCGGTTTAAAGTCCGTTCTAATGCTTTCGGCAATGCTCGTGATGCGGCGCTCGATTGTATGGATCGTCGGTTGGCGCTAGGTGTTGCCGTTATTAGCAGTGCGATTTTGTTGCCTAGACATGCAAAGTGGTGGTTGCCTTTAGGCTGGGATTTACGTTCAATTTTAAGCCCGTAGGCTATCGGTGGCCCAGGGTGAACTCGAGGACTTTGCTTTGAAGCTCGTTCGCTCTCTTTGGCAACCTAGGAATTGTGTGTTGTGGCATCTTTGGTGGCCTCGGTTTAATGTCCTGTTCTAATGCTCGGCAATGCCCGTGATGCGGCCTCTCGATTGAATGGAAGCGTCAGTTGGCTACTAGGTTTGGCTTCATATTAGGGCGAGTCCATGCGGTTGGCATTGGTGATAGTGAACGTGAGAGCTCTTGGGAAGGAACAAAGACACTCGTTAGCAGAAATGCGTAGCGCGATTGTGTTTAGTTTCCATACAAAACCGTTAGTTGCCTTTGAGAGGGGATGCATCTTCAATCTTTGGCCCGTGGGCTGTGGGGGTATCGTTGACGCGGTCGTTGCGTTTGTCATGCCTAGTGGTGCCAACTTGGCTCCAATTGATTTGTTTGCATGCTTGGTCGGCCTTGTTGTTGATTGGGTTGTGGGCTGTTGGTTGGCATTGGGTTTGGCTATACGTGATGGTGTATGAGTTGTGGTATGGTTGCGTGTGTTTGCAGGCTCCATGCTTCGGGCATCGAACTGCTTGCGCTCACTACCTCTCAGCATTTTGCTACGGGGACCATGTGTCTCTCGAGCGTCTTGGGTTCTTGTGTTGCATACCTAACGTGATGGAATTAATTGCCAATGGTGCCCCATTCCTCTTTGTGCTCTGCAAGGGCACGTGGAGGACATCAAAGTGGCACATGCATCCCAAGTGGCCATTGAAAATTTTTTGTAGCCCCATCGTGTGCCTACTCGTCCCTCGAATCACGGAACCGTGGGCGTTGGCTTTCATGGCCTTTTGAATGTCGGCATAGCTTTATCGCTAGTTTTGCCGCGATTGCGTGCCCATTGTAACCGCCGACCCGGTGTTAGGCTCAGCGCGGCATCGGCATCCGAAGGAATGCTACGGTTGATCACGCGGTAGTCATATGCTTGTCTCAAAGATTAAGCCATGCATGTGTAAGTATGAACTAATTGGTGAAGCGTGAATGGCTCATTAAATCGATTATAGTTTGTTGGATGGTACCTTGGCTCGGATAACTATAGTAATTCTAGAGCTATCGTGCAACAAACCCCGGCCTCCGGAAGGGGCGCATTTATTAGTTAAAAGGTGACACGGGCTCGCTAGTTGCTCTAATGATTCATGATAACTTGGCGGATCGTCGGCTTTAGTACCGTGACGCATCATTCAAATTTACGCCTATTAACTTTCAATGGTAGGATAGTGGCCTACTATGCTGGTGACGGGTGACAGAGAATTAGGGATCGATTCCGGAGAGGGTGTAGGACCCTCAGCATGAATTAGGGTTTCAAAACCCTAATTGGCAATTTAATTGTCATTAATTTGATTGAAATTTTTAATATTTATTAAATGGTTGTTTTTCTATTAATTGCCAATTGAATTTAAGAATCTCTGCAATTATGGTAATTAATGGGTTTTTAATTAATAATATTTGTAACAATTGACCATGGAATTTTGGAAAGTTATTATTTGGTATATTTATTAATTAATTTTGTATTTAATTACAAAGCTGTAATTGTAACTATAATATTTGTTTATTTAAAGACAGCATATAAACTTAAGACAGGTTCTTTTTACCTGTGTACGTTCTTTTTCTCTGTAACCTTTTCAATTATCAATTCTTCCTCCTCTTATTCTTTTTATTAAAAAAAAAGGCGTTTTGGTTCATTTTGGTTTTCTGACAGGGAACTTTTCGGATCTGTTGAGAAGCTCAAGAGATTAAGGTAGGTTTTTTCTAAACAAATCATCTTATTTGATGATTTTTTGAATGATATATATATATATATATATATATATATTATTTCTACTTTTATTATTACGAAGAGATTTACGATTTATACACTATTTGATGAGTTTGATGGATTTTTTTAATACCAATATATGTTCAATATTTTTTTATATATTTTTTGTCATTAGATCTGTCTTCTACGAATATTCTCCTTTTCGTTTCGCCTCAATCGGATTTTTATAGAAATAGTTATAAATTTTCGAAGCTCATACTATCAATTTGGAAAATTATAACCAATGGGTGTTTTCGGTAGAATTTTGTAGGGCATATGGATTTATTTCTCTTTAAAACTTTTAGAGTTTGGATTTAAGATATTTATGAACACTCTCAACTTAAAATTTCTATTTTTTGATCATTATGAGTGAGTTATGAATTTTTGAAATTTAGGACATTCTTCTTTGGAATCTTTGAGACAAATGTGGTTTTCGATAAGCGTGTTTAGTTTCTTTTCTTGGATTATCTATATACATTATGGTTATAATGCAGCTAGTTTTGGTAGAAAATGAATTTTGTGGAATTTATTAAAAATGTTTGAATGTCTACGGTTCATTTCGAGAATCATTGTGGCAGTTCTTATTAGAAAGTAGATATTAAATATTTACTTGCTTTTCAAAATTGTGAGAAAATTATGGCTCATCCAAGACATTTGGGTGATTCTAGTGCCTTTTGAATCATGCAATTTAGATGAGTATAGAGTTTATTATGACTTTTACAATAGAGTTGTTGTGCTTTTTCCATATGTGATTGTTGGTTAACATGTCTCGGAAGTTTTGAGATTATTGTCATAATAATGTGAAATTGATGAGTACGATAAGTATGTGTTTTATGCATGTTTATTTGAACAAGAATTAGTGAATACATACATATATATGCACAATAATGTACGATGGACTATGAACGGTACATTGCATTTGTTTTGTACTTGCATGCATAAGCATAACAATGTACGACGGACAGGGAACGGTACATTGCATATGGTTGGTATTTGAATGACAAACCATATAAGCTATAAGTAGACTGAAATGTTTACGGTGTACTGCTAAAGTGAGATTGAGACGCATGCAACCCTTTGAGAATTTGTATGGAAATCCAACCATTATGAGATAAGCTCATTAATCATGCATGCATTATAAATTTTCCTTTTGATTATGTTATTAGTTTATGATGAGCTATGAAATGTTACGAATCTTTATGTTATAAGTTCATGATTAAGCAAGTTTATGATTAGTTTGTTATTGTGATCTTTATTGGCATGTGAAGTTATATGTATGCTTTTGACGTTTTGTATGGATTTTGGGAAAGCCTACTGAGTTTTGTAAATCACGTTTTTCTTATTTTCTTTCCAAGGTGAGCACGCTTAGACCGTTTACTTACTCGAACTTGTGGGGATGGTAGACATGTGGTAGCTCGAGAGGAGGTTCCTTGAGATTATCTAACTAAAACAATAATGTTGTCTACCTATTGGTGATATTGTTTTAATTTTATTTTCAATTGAGAACTATTTTCCTATTAAATTGGAGTGTTTTAATGTGGTTGGACGTGTGTTGAAGTATAGTTATAATCTTTTGAATTAACTTATTAATATTTTTATAATTATGTTGGAAGTTATGTATTTAATTAGTTACTATAATATTTTGTGATAATTATTTAAGCATTTAATAGCGATCTAAGTATGAGCTTATTTGTCTATGCATATGATTGAATAAGTTTTAAATTTTTCATAATTTCCATGATCAAGTTAGATTAGCCACGAACGCATTGCGACTAAGGGACTTGGTTGGGGTGTGTTACTGAAAGAACTGAAGCTTGGCTACCACATCCAAGGAAGGGCGGTACAGCACAAATTACCCAATCGACGCGGGGAGGTAGTGACAATAAATAACAATCACAGGGCTCTATGAGTGCAGTAATTGGAATAAGTACAATCTAAATCCGTAGCGAGGATCCATTGGAGAACAAGTCACGGTGCCGGCCGACATGGTAATTCCGGCTCAATAAGCGTATACTTAAGTTGTTGCTTGATTAAAAGCTTCGTAGTTGGACCTTGGGATGGGGCAACTAGTCCTTTGGGTGTGCACTTGTCATCCGCTCTACCCGGCGATGCAGCCACGGCCTTAATTGGCCAAGTGCGTGCCTCGGTCTTTATTACTTTGAAGAAATTAGAGTGCTCAAAGCAAGCCTACGCTGGATACATTAGCATGGGATAACATCATAGGATTTCGGTCTGATACATTTGGCCGGGGATTGGAGTAATGATTACGGGGACGGTCGGGGGCATTAGGTATTTCATAGTCGGAGGTGAAATTCTTGGATTTATGAAGGCGAACAAGCTAGAAAGCATGTGCCAAGGATGTTTTCATTAATCAAGAGCGAAGTTGGGGGCTCGAAGGCGATCGGATACGTCCTAGTCTCAGACCATAAGCGATGCGGAGCCGGGATGGTGGATGTGCTTATAGGACTCCACCCGCAATCAAAGTCTTTGGGTTAGGGGTATGGTCGCAAGGCTGAAACTTAAAGGTGTTGAGGAAGGGCACCACGGGGAGTGGAGCTGCGCTTAATTTGACTCAACGGGAAACTTGCGGTCGGACATAGTAAGGATTGACAAGCGAGAGCTCTTTCTTGATTCTATGGGTGGTGGTGCATGGCGTTCTTAGTTGGTGGGCGATTTATGCAGTTGATTCCGTTAGCAGAGCGAGACCTCGGCACCGCTAACTAGCTATCGCGGTGACCCTCCCGCGGACTTCTTAGAGACTATGGCCGGCAGGCCAAGGAAGTTGAGGCAATAACAAGTGTGATGCCGCTTGATTTGTTACGGGCGCATCGCGCTACAGCGATGTATTCAGCGAGTCTATAGCCTTGGCCCGGGCGGGGTAATCTTTGAAATTTCATGCCATTGATGGGATAGATCATTGAATGTTGGTCTTGAGGAATTCCTAGTAAGAGCGAGTCATCAGCGTTGACTTCGTCCACCGCCTTTGTACACACTTGCCCATTGCTCCTGCCGATTGAATGGTCGGTGAAGTGTTGGATTAGCGTCGGCGTGGGCGGGTTCGCTGCACAATGGCGTCACAAGAAGTCCACGAACCTTATCATTTTAGAGGAAGGAGAAGTCGTAACAAGGTTTCCGTAGGTGAACTGCGGAAGGATCATTGTTGAAACCACACGTGAAAGCGACACCGAACGTAAAATACAGCAGAGGGCAGGGGCCAACCCCGCCCGGAAGGGCATGCGACTTCGAACCCATTGGCCGATGCCCAATGCCGCTGCCTTCCCCGCGCAAGCGAAACCGGTGCAAACCCGCGCCAAGAACTTCGAGCGTATTAAGCATTGCCGGCGTGAAGATGGTTGCAGTGCGGGCTGCGTCGCGTGTCTATGTCAAAGCGACTCCGGCAGCGGATATCACGGCTCTACGCGCCGATGAAGAGCGTAGCAAAATCGCGATACTTGGGTGGATGCGGAATCCGTGAACCATCGAGTCTTTGAATGCAAGTTGCGCGAAGCCACTAGGTGAGGCAGAATCTGGGCGTCACACAGCGTTGCCCCAGCTCCAAACCTCGTCCTCGAGGGGCGGTGGGCGCATGCTAACCTCCCGTGCGCCGGCGCTGGCGGTTAGCCCATCACGAGACACTTCAGCGGCAGCCAGCATGTCGGTGGTTGTCGAACCTACATGCCATGCAGCGCAATAATCGTGCCCGTAGACCCCAATCGCCACGCTGCGCGGCGTCCGCAGCGCGACAGTCGGCGCTCCCCATACGGCGGCGGCAGGAGCGCCAGAGGTTGAGAATGGCGCCTCCGTTCAATTGTAGTGTCAAGAAGCGTCCTGGCGGGCCGGGCCCAAGTCCACTAGAAGGGAGTAGCGGGGCCCGAGTGCACGCGCGCCGTCGTACTCATAACCTCATCAGGTCTCCAAGGTGAATAACCTCAGTGATGGAACAATGTAGGCAAGGGAAGTCGGCAAAATGGATTAGTAACCTTGGGAAAAGGATTGGCTCGAGGGCTGAGCGGGGGATCCCGGACCGAACCGTCAATTTGTCGGTGGACTGCTCGGCTGCTCAGCGGCGGGCCTCCTCTTGCGTAGGGGCGGGCCGGAGCGGCCCCGGGGGCCTTCACAGGCGTCGAGCGGTCGACTCGAAGCCGAGATGCGGACAAGGGGAATCCATTTATTTTATTAAAACAAAGCATTGCGATGGTCCCGTGGATGCTCACGCAGTGTGATTTACGCCGGTGCTACGAATGTCAAGTGAAGAAATTCAACCAAGCAGGTAAGCGGTGGGAGTAACTATGACTCTCTTAAAGGTAGCCAAATGCCTGTCATCTAATTAGTGGCAGCGCATGAATGGATTAACGAGATTCCCATTGTCCCATCTACTATCAGTGAAACCCATGACCAAGGAGCGGGCTTGGCGAATCACGGGGAAAGAAGACCTGTTGAGCTTGACTCTAGTTGACTTTGTGAAATGACTTGAGAGGTGTAGTATAAGTGGGGCTAGGAAGCTTGGCGAAGTGAAATACCACTACTTAATGTTATTTTACTTAATCCGGTGAAGCGGGCGGGGCACTACCCTCTTTGAAACAAAGTCACCTCGTAGTTTGTCTGGGCGAAGACATTGTCGGGTGGGGAGTTTGGGCTGGAGCGGCACATCTGTTAAAGATGCATTGTGTCCTAAGATAAGCTCAACTAGAGCGAAAATCGTGTGGAACAAAGGGGTAAAAGCTTCGTTTGATTACGATTTCCGATAAGTATACTGAGCCAGTGAAAGCGTGAACTATCGATGCTTTAGACCTTGAAATTTGATGTTAGAGGTGTTAGAAAAGTTACCACGGGGATAAGCGGCTTGTGGCGTAAAGCGTTCTGGCGGCGTTGTTTTGATTCTTGATGTAACTCTTCCTATCATTGTGAAGCGAGAATTCACCAAGTGTTGGATTGTTCACCCGATAGAAGAGCGTGGTGGGTTTGGAGCCGTCATGAGAGCGGGTTAGTTTTACCTACCGATCCGCGATGTCATAATAGTAATTCAACCTAGTGCAGGAGAGCCGTTGATTAGCACATTGGTCATCGTGCGGTTGAAAAAGCGATGTATGAAGCTCTTGTCTTGTTGAATTATACCTCTAAAGTCGAGAATCACGGGCTAGAAGCGTAGCGTCGCCCGTAAATCCGTTTGAGGGTGTGAAAATCGATTATAACCAATACATTAAAGCATGGGCCATACATCCCTCGCGGTTTTCTTTTTAGGCTTTACGTATATTGGCCATGGACTCCAAATGCATTTGGTGGATTTATTTTGATTTCGACCTCGGCACCGTGTCCTCCCTTGTTTCTCGGTGACAAGGTGAGCAATTAGTGTTATATATCTGATGGAGGCAATATTACAATGAAAAATTAAATTTAAAAAATTGTAGCGGTGATAATTTGATATAGATCTGATAAGGCAATATTGCAATGTTATAATTAATTTTTAAAAATTATAAGCGGAGAATAATTTACCTAAATTGATGTCCTCAGCGGCATGTGCATTGGCCTCTTCAACACCAACGGTGAACTACTCTCATCACTGCTTGTCGTCTGAGGTGCAAGTGGAAAATGGGTGGAGGTGAAAATGATTGAACTGGCTGCGATGAAAGCAATGCAACTGAAGAAGTACCATCAGCAGCAACAGAACCACCACCACCACCATCATTATGCCTTTGAGGCGAGAGCGAGTTGATGGTGGGGAGGGTGATCAGGTGAAACTCCCGTCTTCGCGATTAGGATCATCGGAGAATTTGTAGGTCAGTCAGCATCACTCACATCCTCTACATCTGTTGATCACCAAATTGTTGCAATGAAAGAATATTAAACTTCTCTCCAAATGAAAAATAAAGAAAACAAAAATAAAATAGCCCTTGATTTGCCAAGGAGGAGGAATACAATTTGGCCAGAGCTACTATCATGTCTCCCATTCCACATTTTCAAGTATGTGGCAAATGGTGCCTTCGTGCTCCAATCTTTTCCCTTTGCACCACGTCTTGAAATCTGTTTTAGTTTTTTCATTTTGAATTCAGTGGCTACAGCAAGTCCTAACTGTCTAGGACTTATAATGGGGACATGCCAAGCTACCTCGTTGAAGCAAAACACAATGGTATTGCTCCCACCCACTGGCAGTTGCTCTTCACAGCAGGCTAGAAAATTACTTCCATTAAACCTTAAATAAGGTTTGCCATTCAATCTGTATGAAACAATATCAGAAATCAGAAACCGAAACCAGAACCATTGAAACAATTAGTAAGGACAGATTGTAGGAATTTACCTCATCCTTTTTGACTTGTTCAAAAAATCTTTCAAATGCTTGTACTTTAGTTTTGTGTGTGTTTAAGGAGGTCGTGCTCAAATTTTTTGACCAAGCAACAATAAGTGGAAAAATGTACTCCAAATTCACCCGACCAAAACAAGCAAGGTCTTGGAGGCCAGGAATATGCTCCAATAGAAAAATCTACAAAAAAATTTTAGACAGCAAAAACTAGTCAAAATTAGGTAAAACTATAAGCAAAAAACATTCTAAAACTAGCAAAGTTACTTACTTGCAAGACTGCAAAGTTTCCAACGATCGATTGGCTTTGACTTTTCTTCCACACTTGCAAGCTTATGTGCAAGTGGGCCAACAAAGCACCTCCCCAAGAAAAGGTTTTAATCTTGTTAATATTTACCAAAAGAGGCAAATTTGCTTATGTTCCTCAGGGTACAGAGGGAAATGCCTTGGATAGGTATGTCCAAGAATATGTCCTATATGTTATATAATGCGAAAAGAACATCCAATCAGGTATACATTTATGTATTTGCCTCTTTTGGCAAATATTACAAGATGAAACCTTTTCTTGGGGAGGTGCGTTGCTGCCGAGCTACGAAGTGTGAAAGAAGTCAAAAGCAATGATTGCTTAATCTTAAGTAACTTTGCTGAATCTTAAATGTTTTTGCTTATAGTTCAGCTCATTTGACTAGTTTTAAACTGTCTAAATTTTTTGTAGATTTTCTATTGAGCATATTCGGCCTCCAGACCTGTTTGTTACAGTGGGGTGAATTGAGTTCACTTTCACTTATTTAAAAAATTAAAATGCAGACATTTCTAACACAAAACAAAACCAAACATTTCAGGCAAAGTCAAAGAATGAGGTAAATTCACAATGCATTCGCCATTATTTCAATTTACGTTGATATTTCATGCAGTTGAGCGATTTTCCGACCTCACAGTGAAGGCATTTGCGGTGGGTTTGGAGCTTACCGTGTGTTTTGCTTCAGCGGCAACTGGCATCCCGTTATAAGTCCTGAACGTTAGGCTTCCGCTAGTCAGCAATGAAAAACTGAAGCGATTTCAGGCGAAAGGAAAAGATTGAACACGAGCACGCATAGCGAAATGTGAATGGGAGGCAGTGTAGTCGGTCGACCTTGACTTGCTGAAAGATATTTTATTTTTGTTTTCTTTGTTTTTAGTTTGGTGAAGTTTAATATTTCATTGCAACAATTGGTGATCAGCGAATGTAGAAGAGACGATGCGGCACCAGCGGCACCTGATGCTGGATCCTGCCAGCGTGATCCTAGCCGGCGGCGGGGCACGATCGCACTCCCGCATGCCTGCTCGAGGCATGATGTGGTAGTGGTAATTACATTGCTGCGATAACCTTCCGGTGCATTGCTTCCGTCGCGCGATCAGTGTTCGTACCAGCTCATTCTCCGGCTACACGGATCGCATCATTGAGAGTGACAAGTAGAATTGGCTGGTGGTTGAAAGCAATACTGATTGTATCTAGGTGAAATAATTTTAAAAAAATTAAGTTTAACATTGCAATAACTTCTATATCTATATAAATTATAAGCAATATAATTAAAAAATTTAATTCTTTCATTGCAATATTGCAATATTGCCTTACTGTATCTATATCAAATTATTGCCTGCTTATATTTTTTTTTTTTAAAAAATTAATTCTTTCATTGCAATATTGCCTTACTGTATATATAACACTAATTGCTCACGTTGTCAGCTGCAAAAACAAGGGAGGACACGTGCTGAGGTCGAAATAAAAAATAAATCCACCAGCGGCATGGAGTCCATCTCTAATATACAGAAAGCCTAAAAAAAGAAAACCGTGAGGATGTATGGCCCATGCTTTAATATTTGCTATTCTGTGTGCCAATTTTACATTGTATTGCTGTTGCGATTTTCTTGTTTGACCTTGGAAGTTATGGTGATTAAAGTGAAGTCCTTGGTGCATTTCATGCAATTCTACACTTTGAACTGTGAACCCATCATTCCCATCATGCCCATGCGTTCCAAGTTGTCCGTGCCAAACACATTTTGCCCCGCACAATAAGACTCCCAAATATCACTTTTGGCATATAAGAGCATTCCTAACAATCAAAATGAACTTCCCATGCACTTGGTTGAACATGTGCCTTGGCCCCCACGGGTGCCCACAGTGCCACCACGTACCCAAGTGTTCCAACTTGTCCGTGCCAAACACATTTTGCCCTTACAATATGGCTCCCAAATATCACTTTTGGCATATAAGAGCATTCCCAACAATCAAACCAACCCGTACACTTGGTTGGATATGCCTTGTGTCAGACTTGTTGAAGACACTCAAAGCCGTCACGGCCTTAGTTGCTTATTTTGACCCTCGGAGCAACTAAGTAAGCCTCTTGCCAACACAAGAGAAAAAACCTAAGCAAGCAAACAAAACACTTAGAGAAAGTCTACTAGAGAATGAGAGGTGAGAATGTATTACTCAATACTTGGGTGGTTTTGTGACCTCCCCTATTTATAAGCACAACAATTGATCTACATGGCTATGATACATTTGATCCTCTGGTAGAGATTGGGTTTCTAGAATTCTCCACCAAGTGTTATACAACTAGCGACAACTAAGCAAGCACTGAGGGTTTTAGAAGGTTCTACACAAGTCTAGAGAACTCCCATGCTTCTTACTTGTCCAAGTGTATGGAAATGCCCCAAAGTGTTTGGTGAAATGCTAGGGCATGACATTCTCCCTCACCTATGCATCGGCGTCCTCGTCGAGTCCAGCACTGTTGGGCAGCGATGTATGGTGCTTCAGGTTGCCATAGTCTTCTGCGGGATGACACTTCACTTTCGGGTAGTCCTTTCCATTTCACTAAGTACTCATGACTAGGCGATTGTCCCTTCCCACGTATCACCACGATCAGCCATGATGTTTTGACCTCCTTGTATGCGTAGGCACTTGTGATGCCCATAGGTGCTCTCTTAGACTTCCTCTTGAAGGATCCTCGCCGTCTTCATTGGTATGGCTTCATAAGCGACTTACATGGAGGTGGAGCCTAAGTGTAGATGGCAACTCTACTTTGTATGCTACCCTCCCTACTTTCTTGATGATGAAAATGGCCCCTGTAGCATCTAACTAGAGTCCATTGTGTGTGGACAGAGTAGGCTGTGTTTGGAAGGTAGGATTTTGATGAACACAGGTCTCCGTTTGGTATTCCACATGTGGCAGCCTTGTGTCGCCCGCTTCATTTTCTCGGTTGCCTTGTGAAGATAGGACCTTGCCAAGTCCCACTTGCGCAGTGCCGATTCTTAGCAACAGAAGTGGATGGACTCACTCCTTTATAACTTATGTAAGTGTGTGAGGTCAATGGTTGATACCAGAGTGGCTAGCTTCGAGCGGGCTTCTGATGAGTGGACTCACTCCTTTGCAAGTTGTATGAGAATTGGGCTACGTCAGCTTGCAATCTTGTTGGTTGGCACTCACAAAATGTCTCAAGTAAAGCTCCATAATCGTTAGCTTCGTTGGTTTTGTCCAAGGTTGGAGGGTGGAAGCTTCGTGGGAGATGTGTAGATCTGAACCCATGAGTTTGAACAACTCCGTCCAAAACTTCCCGTGAATGGTGGTCTCGGTCACTAATGATGGATTGTGGTAACCCCAATACTTCTGCGCTCTCTTGAAGAATAGCCTTGCGATGTAATGCGTGTGAACTTGCTTCTAGTGCGGTATAAAGTTGCATACTTGGAGAATCTATCAACCACCCACAATGATAGTGCACCACCGGACTTGGGCAATCACAATGAAGTCCATGCTTATACTTTCCGGGCCTTCGGGTGTAGGTAGTGGCTCCAATAGGCGTGAACTTTGTTGCTTCGACACTTGTCTTGTTGGCTTTACAAGACAAGTCTTCTATATAACTCCACTTCATCTAGCATTTGGGGCCAATAGTAAAGTCGTCTCAACAATGCTCTTATGCGTCATTACTTGGATACCCGCCCATTTTATCATGGCATTCTTTGATTAGGTTTCTCTCCAGTTGTCCCGCTTGCACATAAACCGATGGAGCCACTTGGTGTAGAGTAGAGTAGATCCTCCATCCAAAATCTCTTGGCCTTGCCTTCCATGGCAAGTTGTTGGAGTTGTTTGGCTATGGTATCATGCTCCATGCCTTCCTAAAAATCATATTGCACATATAAGAGCATTCCCGACAATAAAACCCGACTTCCATTACATTTTTTTAATTTATAAATTTTTTATACATTTTGCAAATAAAAAAATAAAAAAAATATTTTTGCATCTCCAAAAATTATAAAATTTTTACACAACCTAGAATACATTATTCTAAGCATGCCTGCAAAAAATCTCATCAAAATTCTATGTATTTCTTTTAAAAAGGACCTTATGTCTCCTCGCGCAATGTGATGTTTCCTGCTGTCACAAGGCCAACGGTTAATTAAGCTCTTTAAGGGGGTGAGTTATGCGCCTAGGCACCCCACCCGCCCAACCCCATGGCTGCCCACACACCCCCTGCCTTGGAGTGCCATGGCATGAGAATATGGGGGGTGTGAGCATGCATCGCGACAACGATTGATCGGCGCTGTATGCGGTGGTGGCGCGTATCGAATTCCAAAATTTCCGGCGCCGATGGAATTTTCCCAAAAGGAGTCACGCGGTTGTGGGATCCTCATGCGATGATGATTGGCAACATTCGACCGGAGCATGGCACGGGGAAGCGACCTCGATATAGGGTGTGGGTTCGGCGTTGGGGTCTCGAATGTGCTTGGGGTAGCAAGGGGGATGCTAGTTGCGGTGGTGGTGCTACGTTGCTTGTTGGTGTTGGGGATTATCCTGGGGAGCCGCCGGGGAGGCACCTATGGTTGGTCTTTGGTGCCGGGCCTGCGACATGCATTGCTTTCAAGACGTGCTTCCCAATCAAAACCTCGGGTGTGGATGTGACACCGTAATAAATTTGCATCCTAGCTAGCGATGGGTCTTGGGACATGGGGTGCTTGCGGGCTTGGCTTTGAAAACTCATCCGTGCTCCTGGGCAACCTAAGCATTGCGTGTTGTGGCATCAATGGTCGCCTTGGTTTAAAGTCCCATTCTAATGCTTCGGCAATGCCCGTGATCACGGCCTTCGATTGAATGGATCGCGTCGGTTGGCTGCTAGGTGTTGCCATTATTAGCTGATGCGATTTTGTTGCCTAGACATGCAAAGTGGTGGTTGCCTTTGAGCTGGGATTTGCGTTCAATTTTAAGCCCGTAGGCTATTGGTGGCCAGGGTGGACTTCGGGGGCTTTGCTTTGAAGCTCGTCCATTTCTCTTGGGCAACCTATGAATTGCGTGTTGTGGCATCTCTGGTGGCCTCGGTTTAATGTCTCACATTCAATGCTCGGCAATGCGCCGTGATCGCGACCTCTTGATTGAATGGAAGCGTCGGTTGGATGCTAGGTTTTGCCGTATTAGGTAGGCGGGTCAGCGCGGTTGGCATTGGTGATAGTGAATGTAGAGAGCTCTTGGGAGGGAGCGGAGACACCCGTTAGGAGAAATCGCTTGTAGCGATTGTGTTTAGTTTCCGCACACCACGGGGGTAATCTAGAGTCCGTTGCCAATGCCTTGCGGCGGCATGTTTTGTTTGCCTGAACCGTAAAACCGATGGTTGCCTTTGGCGGGGATCGTCTTCAATTTTGGCCCATTGGTTGTGGGGGTATCGTTGGCCAGCGATCGTTCGTGTGTCATGCCTAGCGGTGCGGCAGCTCTAATTGGTCGTTCGCATGCTTGATGCGGCCTCATTGTCGATTGAGTTGTGTGGGCTGTTGGTTGGCATTAGGTTTGGCTGTACATGATGGTGTATGAGTTGTGGTGTGGTTGCATGTGTTTGCGGGGCTCGCATTAGCAGACATCGGCGCTGCGCTTACTACCTCTCGGCGTTTTACTACGGGGACCATGTGTCTCTCAGCGTCTTGGGTTCTTGTGTTGCATACCTAACATGATGGAATTGGTTGCCATGATTGCCCGTTCCTCTCATGCTGCTGCAGAACGCGGGGAGGACATCAAAGCGGCTGCGTGTCCTGGCAGCCATTGAAAATTATTTTGTGGCGCCCGTGGTCCTCGTGTGCCTACTTTCGTCCCCTCGGATCACGGATCCGTGGTGGGCTTTCATGGGCTTTTCGAGCGTCCAGCATAGCTTTATATTTGGTTTTGCACGATTATGCGTGCCCGTTGTAACCGCCGACCCGGCGGCGTTGGGCTCCGCTTGACATCGGCATCAGCGAAGGAATGCTACAGTTGATCTGCCATTAGTCATATGCTTGTCTCCAGATTAAGCCATGCATGTGTAAGTATGAACTAATTCAGGCTGTGAAGCTGCGAATGGCTCATTAAATCGATTATAGTTTGTTTGATGGTACCTTACTTTCGGACAATGCGTAGTAATTCTAGAGCTATCGTGCAACAAACCCGACCTACGGAAAGGGCGCATTTATTAGATAAAGGTGGTAGCGGGCTGCCCGTTGCTCACGATGATTCATGGTAACTTCGGCGGATCGCCCGCGCCTTAGTGCGGCGGCGCATCATTCAAATTTACGCCTATCGACTTTCGATGGTAGGATAGTGGCCTACTGTTAGACCCTTGAGGCGCTGGCATGGTCCTTGGCACGTTGGCAGCCTTACATGGTGTCTTGGACTCGAGTGGGGGTTTGCATTCGGGGGTGCACACCCATGTTGGAACAAGGCTAAGGTTTGGACGTGGCTGGTAGAATCGGATTGCCAAGAAGTGCTGTGTTGATGGTGAGCAGCATGGCAAGTGGGCGTCGATGCCTATGACATGCACGGGTGCTGGTTGCAGGCGATGGCAACATTGTGTGCGTTGGCTGGGCGCACATGTGAGGGCGTGTCCGGTGTAGTGCTGATAACGCGTCGGGACAGCGCAACACATGTCGTTACCCAGCACAGAATGGCGTGCAACAACTGCGGCACCGCGTAGCGAGCATGATGAGCATTGGCGGCAAAGGTGCGGCTTAGGCATGAATGGCAGTGCGTGGCATGTCTTGGTGGCGACTTGCATGATGGCTGGGATATTGAGACAATGTAGGAATTCAGGCGAGTGGCGGTGGCGCGTGGGGCTTGGTTTCAGACATGGCCAAGTAGGCCTTGTGTGCATGTCACATGATGGCGATTAGCGGTGATTACCGGCGGTTGCTGAAGGTTAATGTTCAGATTGGGCAGTTATGGGTGCTGCATTTGGACAGCCTACACGGGTGTTCCCTCATGATTGGTGCCAACATTGTCCTAGCGGTTAAGGGTGTGCTTTACTGCGGCCACATGGCCTTAGCTGATTGGTTGACCACCACTAGAGTGATTAGGATGTCATGCATGTTTAGGCTTAAATAAATATGCGGGTTGTTGTCTTGAGCCATGAGAGAGTAGTCATGAGCCTTGTACACTTCCTTGGCGGTTGTAATCCTATTCTAAGGAGAAGAAAGGTTAGGGGTGTTTCCCGTAAATGTGTGTGTGCCATTGGTGTGATAGTGTCTTGTGTGGGTGTGCCTTGACAAACAAGCGTCGCGTGTGTGTGTTTGGTGATCACTTGCGCGGGGAAATGGTGACTAAGGGGCGCCTTAGTGCGCCACGAGGAAGCAAGGAATTTGTGCTGAAAAATTGCCCTGTGGCGGTTGGTATGAGCCGGTTTGTAGGGTTAGATGGCGGGGAGGTCTTTGCGTTAGAGCTAGCGTGAGCGGGTATCCGCGGTGGAGAATTTTACGGGTGCCCTGTCCGATGATGCGGTGAGCCTTCTTGTTGATTCGAAGGGCTGGAGCAGAAATGAGGAACTCTCACAAAATTTGGCGAGTTCATTGTGAAACAAACGAAAACATGTGAATTGTTGGCGGACTTGGTACCTCAGCGACTTCGGTGCATGTGAAGGTGCGGGGCGGCTTGAGATGGGTTAGCTCTTTGTGAAGGTGTGCACCCGCGACCTCAACTCCTCGGTGGAAGTAGTCCGCCCGACAATTAAGGTGCACATTCTAAGGTACGTCCATGGATCAATCTGAAGAGGTGGAGAATTTCTGTGGGACATGGGCGGTACTTCAATGCATGCGGTCTGAGCATGAGAAAGTGACCATCCGCAGTATGTATTTGAGTGGTGATGCAAAGCGTGGTGGAGGACTGCGGCTTGGGATGATGAGAACTTCGGATAGGTAGAAGATTGAGACATGGGAGCAGTTGAAAAAGAGTTGAAGGATCAATTCCTTCATTGTCACGGCTTGGGTTGCAAGGGATAAATTTGAAAAAATTAAAACATCTGAGCAGTATTACTTAAGTATGTTAAGGAGTTTAGTTCATTGATGTTGGACATCAGGGAATATGTTAGAGGAGGACAAGTTGTTCAACTTCGTATGGGACTACGAGGGATAGACACCTTAGAACTAAGGAGGCGGTGAAGACCTTGCACATCGCTATTAGCTGGCTGGCGATGGGTTACTTTCGATTTCAAGTATCTCCCATCTTCTTCTTAGATCCAATGAGAAGAGGAAAGCGGTGATGGGAAGAAATATAAGGGAACAAGGATAGATTCAATGGCAGCAAGAAGGGAAGGACTTTGGTGAGTCCTCAAAGAGGAAGTCGATCCAAGTAACTAAGTCGAAAGGGCATGGCGGGTGCTTCTTTGCAATGGCCCCATGCGTGCTGTTGCCCCGAAGAAGGAGAAAATCCAGCGCATTGGTGGCTGAGACATCAGAGAGGATGTAGAGCGATCGCGTTGATGGAGTCCCATCGAGGATGGCCCGTTACAATTGTTGCTCAGCGTGCTGACCATGGACAAGCCCATGCAACAAGGCTTGATGTATGTGGGTACAGTAAGGTAAATGGCAAGGATGTTTTGGCTTTCTTGGACCGCGGTGCTACTCATAATTCGTGGTACGTGAGTAGAACGCGGACTATGGCTTAGTAATTGAGAAGAGCGAGTCAAGTGAAGGCCTTGAATTCGCCTGACACTTGGTGGAGTGTAGCAACATTGCGGGTTGGGGAATGGGAAGGAATATGTGAATTCAGTGGTTTCTATGGATGATTTCGATATGATATTGGGCATTGAATTCTTCATCCTTTGCTTGTTCTTTATTATGCCACTACTTGGGTGGCATTTCAATCTCGAATGCCACAGGCCTGTTAGATGCATTGTACTCTTCCGGGGAGACCGAAATGGAAGGGAAGAGTAGTAGTAGAAATATTGAAGAGAGTTGCATTTGGCTGCAACTCAAATGGGTGTGAGGCGAACAAACATATGTGGCTGCGCTTGTAAGATCAAGTCCGGATCGGTTTGTTGAAATACCGATCAGTTACTTACGATCTTGGAAGAATATGCGGATGTGATGCCCACTGATTTACTAAGCGGCTGCCTCGAGGCGTGCATTCGATCACAAAATTGAACTTGAACCAGGAACTAGACCACCAGCGCAGGCTCCTTATCGGATGGCTCCGACGGAGTTGGTGGAGTTGAGGAAGCAATTGAATGAATTGCTTGAGGCAGGATGCATACAGCCATCAAAGGCTCCTTATGGTGCCCCTGTTTTATTTCAGAAAAAGGCTGATGGTTCCCAGAGAATGTTCGTGGACTATAGGGCGTTGAACAAAGTTACCATTAAAAATAAATATCCAATTCCAAATGCTACTGATTTGTTCGACCGGTTGTCCAAAGCTTCTGTGTTCACAAAGTTGGATTTACGTTCAGGATATTGGTAAGTGCGGATTGCTGCTGGGGATGAACCAAAAACAGCATTGTGACAAGGTACGATTCATACGAATTTTTGTTATGCCTTTCGGTCTTACGAATGCCCCTGCTACATTTTGCAATTTAATGAATGATGTGTTATAAGAGTTCCTGGATCATTTTGTGGTTGTGTATCTCGATGACATAGTGGTCTGCAGTGAGACACTTGATGATCATGAGAAGGTGTTGGATAAATTGAGGCAACCTGATATGTGAAGGAAAAATCACGAGTTTTGCCCTTTTGCCGGAAATCATGTTTCTTGAGTATTTGGGTGAGCCAAGGTCAAATCCGGATGGATGGTAAGAAAGTGAAGGCTATTGTGGAATGGCTGCCTCCTACGAAGGTTGCTGACTTGAGATCGTTTTTGGGGTTGGCAAATTACTCTTAGGAGATTTGTGCGGGCTACTCAAAGAAAGTTAGTCCCCTCATTTGATTTCTGAAAAAGGACAAAAGGTGGAATTGGGACGAGAATTGTCAAAAGGCATTTGACAAGCGAGCTATATCCGCGGGCCTATCTTTGAAGCTTCCAAATTTTAGTAAGCCGTTTGAGGTACACACTGATGCTTCAGATCGTGCCTTGGGTGGTGTTCTTGTGCAGGAGAACCATCCTGTTGCATTCGAAAGCCGGAAATGGAAGGAAGCCAAGCAAAGGTATTCGGCTCATGAAAAAGAAATGGCTGCAGTGGTGCATTGCTTGGATGCATGGCGACATTACTTGCTGGGAACGAAATTTGTCGTAGTGACGGACAATGTGGCAAACACATACTTTACCACACAGAAGAAGCTGACTCCTAAGCAAGCAAGGTGGTAGGAATTCCTTGGGGAATTTGAATTTTCATGGGCATCGGCCAGGGTAAACAAAATCAGGTTGCGGATGCTTTGAGTAGGCAGGAAATTATTGCATATGTTGCTGCATTGAGCAGTGTGGAATCAGATTTTATGGAGCGGATCAAGGAGGAATCCTTGAAGGATGTTGTGTACACCAAGCTAGTGGACGACATTAAGGCTGGCTTGGTAAGGCGTTATTGGATTGAGGACAATCTCATCTTCTCGAGGGGGAGAAGACTTTATGTCCCCGTTGGTGGGGGACTACGCCGAGAATTATTGCGGGAGAGTCACGACACTCTTCGGGTAGGTCATCCGGGAATTGAGAGGATGATGGGACTGCTGTCTCGGTCTTATTTTTGGCCTAAGATGGAGCAAGATGTGGAAGCTTACGTGAAAACTTGCTTGATATGCCAGCAGGGATAAGTCGGACAAGAGGAGAGAATTTGGGTTGTTGCAACCACTTCCGATTCCAGAGAGACCGTTTGAATCAATTTCAATGGATTTTATTGTGGGTTTTCCTAAAGCGGATGGCATGCGATCTGTTTTGGTGGTGGTAGATAGATTCTCAAAGTATCACGGTGTTCATTCTTTGCCCACATACATGCTTGGCGGAACCACGGCATTGTGGTGTTTCTAAACATTTTGTGAAGTACTTTGGAGTGCCAAAGGATATTGCTCCGATGGCAAGGATGCTTTCGTTTCATGGGACGGTTTTGGACGGTGTTGTTTAACTTGTTGGGGTCTGAACTGAAGTTTTCAACAGCGAACCATCCTGAAGCAGGCGGCCCGCCGGGCGTATTAATACCTTTGCTAGAAGAGTATCTATGGCGCTGTGGCAGTCAAAATGGGTGGGTTGCTTGATGTTGCCCAATTTTGCTATAATGTACACCGATCCTATGCTACAGGAATGAGTCCCGCATAGTTGGCCATGGGGCAGCAACCGAATACACCTCATGAAGTGGTGAAACAGAGGCGTAATGATAGTTTCCCTGCAGCATATCGGTTTGCACATAACAAGCAAGATTTGATCTTTGGAAGCCGGGACGGCTTGGCCAAAGAGCTCTACCGACGGATGAAGAAGTATCGCGGACGGCATAGGAGATGGGGTGGAATTCCAAGTGGGAGACTTGGTGATGCTGAAGCTTACTCCACAGATTTGGAAAAAGCTTAAAAACCGAGCCATACATAAGGGCTTGGTGAGGAAATATGAGGGTCCCTTCAAAGTTTTGAAAAGGGTTGGAAATGTAGCATATAGGCTGAAGTTGCCTAACTCATACAAGATTCATCCTACATTTCATGTGAGTTTTCTGAAGGGATACAATGCGGATGATGATGACCGGGGGAAGGAAGGCTAAGAGAGCCCTGGCGTAGTGCTTGGACACGATTTGAAAAGGAAATTGAGAAGATCCTTGATCATCGCACCCTAGGTCAAAGCAAGAAAAATCAGAGGACAGATTTTCTGGTTCAGTGGAAGGGCCAGGAAGAGGCAGATGCTAGCTGGGAAAGGGATGTGACTCTATGGCAGTTTGAGGACATAATAGCGGACTACTTGAAACTCCACACGACGAGGACGTCGTCTCCTTCGAGTGGGGGTGGTTTGTTAGACCCTTGAGGCGCTGGCATGGTCCTTGCCACGATGGCAGCCTTACATGGTGTCTTGGACTCGAGTGGGGGTGTGCATTCGGGGGTGCACACCCATGTTGGAACAAGGCTAAGGTTTGGACGTGGCTTGTAGAATCGAATTGCCAAGAAGTGCTGTGTTGATGGTGAGCAGCATGGCAGGTGGGCGTCGATGCCTATGACATGCGGGTGCTGGTTGCAGGCGATGGCAGCATTGTGTGCGTGGGCTGGGCGCATGCGAGGGCGTGTCGGAGCGCGCGGGTGCTGATGGCTCATGGGCAGGCAGCGCAACGCATGTGCGTTGCCCAGCACAAGGATGGCGTGCAACACTGCAGCACACGGGCGCAGGCATGATGGGCATTTGCAGCAAGGTGCGGCTTGGCGCGCATGGCACCGCCGAGTCGCGTGGCGAGTCTTGAGGCTGACTTGCATGATGGCTGGGATATTCGGACAATGTAGGAATTCAGCTGAGTGACAGTGACACACGTGGGGGCTTGGTTTCAGACATGGCCAAGTAGGCCTTGTGTGCATGTCACATGATGGCGGTTAGCGGTGGTTACCGGCGGTTGCTGAAGGTTAATGTTCAGATTGGGCAGTTATGGGTGCTGCATTTGGACAGCCTACACGGGTGTTCCCTCATGATTGGTGCCAGCATTGTCCTAAGCAGTTAGGGGTGTTAACTGCACGGCCACATGGCCTTGGCAGATTGGTTCAGCCACCCTAGGGCAGTTGGGAATGTAAACTGCATGTTTGGGCTTTGTAAATATGCCAGGTTGTTGTCTTGAGCCATGAGAGAGTAGTCATGAGCCTTGTACACTTCCTTGGCCGGTTGTAATCCTATTCTAAGGAGAAAGAAAAGGTTGGGGTGTTTCCCCGTAAATGTGTGTGTGCCATTGGTGTGATAGTGTACTGTGTGGGTGTGCCTTGACAAACAAACGTGCGTGTGTGTGTTGGTGATCACTTGCGGGAAATTGGCTGACTAAGGGGCGCCCTTAGTCATACAGGGAGAGGAATTTGTGAAAAATTGCCCTGTGACACCTACTATGGTGGTGGCGGGTGTGGGAGAGTGGGGTTGATTAGGAGAGGGCACGAGAAGCGGCTACCACATCCAGAAGGAAGCGGTAGCGCCAAATTACCTAATCGACCGCGGGGAGGTAGTGACAATAAATAACAATACCAAGCTCTATGAGTGCGGTAATTGGAATGAGTACAATCTAAATCCCTTAAGGATCCATTGGAGGCAAGTCTGGTGCCGGCGATTACGGTAATTCCGCTCCAATAGCATATATTTAAGTTATTCGGCGTTAAAAAGCTGCGTAGTTGGACCTTGGGATGGGGCGGCTGGTCCGCCTTTGGGTGTGCACATGTTGTCCGCGTCCCTTCTACCGGATCGCTCCACGGCCTTAATTGGCCGGATCGTGCCTCGGTCTAATCCTGAAGAAATTAGAGTGCTCAAAGCAAGCCTCGCTCTGGATACATTAGCATGGGATAACATCATAGGATTTGGGTCCAATAGCATATATGAGACGGTCGGGGGGCATTAGGTATTTCATAGTTAGAGGTGAAATTCTTGGATTTATGAAAGGCGAACAAGCTGCGAAAGCATTTGCCAAGGATGTTTTCATTAATCAAAACGAAAGTTGGGGGCATGCGGGGCCTTGTATTTGGCGCCATGGCATCTGCTCGCGAGACCCTTATGTGTTGCGCCGCGCCACTGGCGGTGGGTGGGCATGCACGCCAGTGGCGCCAATGGCTGCCCACAGCGCCCACGTGGCTATGTGCCACCCATAGCCGCTCCCGCGGCGTGGGCGCCCGTGGCTTGTTAGTTAGCTGTCATGGCATTCCTCTGAAACACCAAATTTGCTAAAGTGAGGTTCCACGGATGCCTTGTGCCACACTCACGTGCTCATGTACCCGCGGTGTCCACGCATGCCCCACATGCCCGTGTTCAAACTTGTCCGTGCCAAACACATTTTGCCCGCACAATAAGGCTCCAACTATCACTTGTAGCATATGAGCATTCCCAACAATCAAAACCAATTTCCCATGCACTTGGTTGAACATGTGCCATGGCCACCCTCCGCGGTGCCCACGAGTGCCCAGCATGCCCATCCGTTCCAACTTATGCGTTGCCAAACACATTTTGCCCTTTACAATAAGGCTCCCAAATATCACTTTTGGCATATGAGAGCATTCCCAACAATCAAAACCAACCCCCATGCACTTGGTTTAACATGTGCACCGACCTGCAGTGCCGAGTGCCACCACATGCCCATGTGTTCCACTTGTTAGTGCCAAACACATTTTGCCCTTGTACAATAGGCTCCCAAATATCACTTTTGGCATATGAGAGCATTCCCAACAATCAAAATCAACTTCCCATGCACTTGGTTGAACATGTGCGGGGCCCCAGCGGTGCCCAGGTGCCACCACATGCCCATGCGTTCCAACTTGTCGTGCCAAACACATTTTCCCCACACAATAAGGCTCCCAAATATCACTTTTGGCATATGAGCATTCCCAACAATCAAAATCAACTTCCATGCACTTGGTTGAACATGTGCCAGCCCCCACGGTGCCCACGGTGCCACCACATGCCCATGCGTTCTAACTTGTCGTCGCGAAACACATTTTGCCCGCATAATAAGGCTGACTATCACTTGTGGCATATAGAGAGCATTTCTAACAATCAAAACCAACTCCCATACACTTGGTTGAACATGTGCCATAGCCACCCACCACGGTGCCACCTAAGTGCCCCATGCCCATCGCGTTCCAACTTGTCCGTGCCAACACATTTTGCCCACACAATAAGGCTCCCAAATATCACTTTTGGCATATGAGAGCATTCCCAACAGTCAAAACCAACTTCCGTGCGCGGTTGAACATGTGCCATGGCCACCCACCCGCGGTGCCGGAGTTTACATGCCCATCCGTTCCAACGTCTGTGCCAAACACATTTTGCCCTTGATAAGGCTCGAATATCACTTTTGGCATATAGAGCATTCCCAACAATCAAAACCAACTTCCCATGCACTTGGTTGAACATGTGCCATGGCCACCCTCCGCGGTGCCCACGAGGTGCCCCAGTACCCATCCGTTCCAACTTGTGCGTGCCAAACACATTTGCCCACTGATAAGGCTCCCAAATATCACTTTTGGCATATAGAGCATTCCGACAATCAAAACCAACCCGCCATGCACGGTTGAACGTGCCCCGCAGCCCCCCACGGTGCCAGGTGCCACCCGTGCCCATGTGTTCCAACTTGTTAGGTGCCAAACACATTTTGCCCACACAATAAGGCTCCCAAATATCACTTTTGGCATATGAGAGCATTCCCAACAATCAAATCAACTTCCCATGCACTTGGTTGAACATGTGCGGGGGCCCCACGGTGCCCAGGTGGCTGCAGTACCACATCGTTCCAACTTGTCAGTGCCAAACACATTTTGCCACGCACAATAAGGCTCCCAAATATCACTTTTGGCATATGAGAGCATTCCCAACAATCAAAATCAACTTCCATTACTTGGTTGAACATGTGCGGGGCCCCACGGTGCCCACGAGGTGCCACAACATGCCCATGCGTTCCAACTTGTCGTGCCAAACACATTTTGCCCGCCTGATAAGGCTCCCAAATATCACTTTTGGCATATGAGAGCATTCCCAACAATCAAAATCAACTTCCCATGCCCTTGGTTGAACATGTGCCACGCCCCGGTGCCCGCAGTGCCACCACATGCCCATCGCGTTCTAGCTTGTCCGTCAGAAACACATTTTGCCCGCATAATAAGGCTCCCAACTATCACTTGTGGCATATAGAGCATTTCTAACAATCAAAATCAACTCCCCATACACTTGGTTGAACATGTAGGGGCCTACGGTGCCCACAGGTGCCACAACATGCCCATGCGTTCCAACTTGTCCGTGCCAAACACATTTTGCCCCGCACAATAAGGCTCCCAAATATCACTTTTGGCATATGAGAGCATTCCCAACAATCAAAATCAACTTCCATGCCCTTGGTTGAACATGTGCCCTTGGCGGTGCCCAGGTGCCACCACATGCCCATGGTTCTAACTTGTCCGTCGCGAAACACATTTTGCCCGCGCAATAAGGCTCCCGACTATCACTTGTGGCATATGAGCATTTCTAACAATCAAAACCAACTCCCCATACACGGTTGAACATGTGCCATAGCCACCACGCCCACGGTGCCCAGTGCCCCACGTACCCATGCGTTCCAACTTGTCCGTGCCAAACA
Organism: Rhamnella rubrinervis; assembly: GCA_007844105.2. NCBI lineage: Eukaryota > Viridiplantae > Streptophyta > Magnoliopsida > Rosales > Rhamnaceae > Rhamnella > Rhamnella rubrinervis. The sequence continues at coordinate 81,403 of VOIH02000060.1, forward strand.
CATTTTGCCCCACCTGATAAGGCTCCCAAATATCACTTTTGGCATATAGAGCATTCCCGACAATCAAAACCAACTTCCATGCACTTGGTTGAACATGTACCATGGCAGCCCACCCGGTGCTCCAGGTGCCCCACATGCCCATCCCGTTCCAACTTATGCGTACCAAACACATTTTGCCCACACAATAAGGCTCCCAAATATCACTTTTGGCATATGAGAGCATTCCAACAATCAAAACCAACCCCATGCACTTGGTTGAACATGTGCCACGGCCCCCGGTGCCACGAGAGTGCCACCACGTGCCCATGTGTTCCAACTTGTTAGGTGCCAAACACATTTTGCCCTTTAATAAGGCTCCCAAATATCACTTTTGGCATATGAGAGCATTCCCAACAATCAAAATCAACTTCTCATGCACTTGGTTGAACATGTGCCACGCCCCCAGCCGAGTTGCCAGCGAGTGCCACCACGTGCCCATCGCGTTCTAACTTGTCGTCGCGAAACACATTTTGCCCGCATAATAAGGCTCCCGACTATCACTTGTTGGCATATGAGCATTTCTAACAATCAAAACCAACTCCCCATACACTTGGTTGAACATGTGCCATAGCCACCAGCCACGGTGCCACTGAGTGCCCCAGTGCCCATGCGTTCAACTTCCGTGCCAAACACATTTTGCCCCACACAAGGCTCCCAAATATCACTTTTGGCATATGAGAGCATTCCCGACAATCAAAACCAACTTCCCATGCACTTGGTTGAACATGTGCGGGGCCTTGGCGGTGCCGAGTGGCACCATACTTATCGTTCCAACTTGTCCGTGCCAAACACATTTTGCCCGCACAATAAGGCTCCCAAATATCACTTTTGGCATATAGAGCATTCCCGACAATCAAAATCAACTTCCATGCACTTGGTTGAACATGTGCGGGGCCCCAGCGGTGCCCGAGGTGCCACCACATGCCCATGCGTTCCAACTTGTCGTGCGAACACATTTTGCCCGCACAATAAGGCTCCCAAATATCACTTTTGGCATATAGAGCATTCCCGACAATCAAAATCAACTTCCATACCCTTGGTTGAACATGGCCACCCGCCCCGCGGTGCCGGTGCCACCCATGCCCATGCGTTCTAACTTGTCCGTGACACACATTTTGCCGCGTAATAGGGCTCCCGACTATCAACTTGTGGCATATGAGAGCATTTCTAACAATCAAACCAACTCCCATTTTGCGGTTGAACATGTGCCATAGCCACCCACCCGCGGTGCCGCTAGTGCCCAGCATGCCTTAGCGTTCCAACTTGTCAGTGCGAAACACATTTTGCCCCACCTGATAAGGCTCCCCGAATATCACTTTTGGCATATGAGAGCATTCCCAACAATCAAAACCAACTTCCCATGCACTTGGTTGAACATGTACCATGGCCACCCACCACGGTGCCCACGAGTGCCCCCACATGCCCATCCGTTCCAACTTGTCTGTGCCAAACACATTTTGCCCCACACAATAAGGCTCCCAAATATCACTTTTGGCATATAGAGCATTCCCGACAATCAAAACCAACCCCAGTACACTTGGTTGAACGTGTGCGCCCCAGCGGTGCCCACGAGTGCCACCACATGCCCGTAATGTTCCAACTTGTTAGTGCCAAACACATTTTGCCCAGCACAATGGGCTCCCAAATATCACTTTTGGCATATGAGAGCATTCCCGACAATCAAAATCAACTTCCATGCACTTGGTTGAACATGTGCCCGCCCCACACGGTGCCCACGAGGTGCCACCACGTGCCCATGCGTTCTAACTTGTCGTCGCGAAACACATTTTGCCCGCGCCAATAAGGCTCCCAACTATCACTTGTGGCATATGACAGCATTTCTAACAATCAAAACCAACTCCCCATACACTTGGTTGAACATGTGCCATAGCCACCCACCACGGTGCCCACTAGTGCCCCCACATGCCCATGCGTTCCAACTTGTCCGTGCCAAACACATTTTGCCCCACACAATAAGGCTCCCAAATATCACTTTTGGCATATGAGAGCATTCCCAACAATCAAAACCAACTTCCCATGCACTTGGTTGAACATGTACCATGGCCACCCACCACGGTGCCCAGGTGCCCCGCGCCCATCCGTTCCAACTTATGCAGTACCAAACACATTTTGCCCCGCAATAAAAGGCTCCCAAATATCACTTTTGGCATATAGAGGCATTCCCGACAATCAAAACCAACCCCATTGCACTTGGTTGAACATGTCACGGCCCCACGGTGTGCGCGAGTGCCACCGCATTACCCTGTGTTCCAACTTGTTAGGTGCAAACACATTTTGCCCCACAATGGGCTCCCAAATATCACTTTTGGCATATAGAGCATTCCCGACAATCAAAATCAACTTCCCATGCACTTGGTTGAACATGTGCGGGGCCCCCGGTGCGCGGTGGCACCACATACCATCGCGTTCCAACTTGTCCGTGCCAAACACATTTTGCCCGCGCGATAAGGCTCCCAAATATCACTTTTGGCATATGAGAGCATTCCCGACAATCAAAGTCAACTTCCCATGCACTTGGTTGAACATGTGCCACGCCATCCCATGGTGCCTTGAGGTGCCACCACGTACTTACGCACGTTCTAACTTGTCCGTGCCAAACACATTTTGCCCATAATAAGGCTCCCAACTATCACTTGTGGCATATGAGAGCATTTCTAACAATCAAAACCAACTCCCATACTTGGTTGACACATGTGCCATATAGCCGCCCACGGTGCCCACAGTGCCGTGCCCATGCGTTCCAACTTGTCCGTGCCAAACACATTTTACCCGCACAATAAGGCTCCCAAATATCACTTTTGGCATATGAGAGCATTCCCAACAATCAAAACCAACTTCCATGCACTTGGTTGAACATGTGCCTTGGCCCCATACGGTGCCCACGAGTGCCACCCCAGTACCTGGCGTTCCAACTTGTCCGTGCTAAACACATTTTCCACTGTGGGCTCTTAAATACCACTTTTGGCATATAAGAGCATTCCCAAAATCAAAACCAACTTCCCATGCACTTGGTTGCACATGTGCCTTTGGCACCCCACGATGCCACCGTGTGCCACATGAAACACACATGTATCAACAGCCAGCCAAACACATTTTGCCCCACACAATAAGCTTTCTGAAAATCATGTTGCACATATAAGAGCATTCCCAACAATAAAACCAACTTCCCATGCATTTTTAATTTTTTAAATTTTATACATTTTGCAAATAAAAAAAATAAAAATATATATTAACATCTCTAAAATTATAGAAATTTTACAACCTAGAATACGTTATTCTAAGCATGCATACAAAATCTCATCAAATTCCATGTATTTCTTCAAAAAGGCCCTTATGTCTCCTCGCCAATGTGATGTTTTATCTTTGTCCTGAGGCCAGCGAGTTAATTAAACTCTTTAAGGGGGGTGAGTTGCACTGCCTAGGCACCCCCGCTATTCCAGCTGCCACACACACCCCCACCACGTGCCAT
>VOIH02000061.1:0-53135 GCA_007844105.2 Rhamnella rubrinervis
ATGCACTTTCGTTTTATTGATATCTCGATGGTAAGAGTACGGAGGCCACAAGCGTATTATTAAAGCCCTTACCTATGCTAGTAGCTAGCCGACATTTCGCCGACTAGTTACCCCTCAGTAAGAGCTTAATTAACCCGTTTGCTTTGTGGCCGGGAAACATTACAATGTTAGAGGAGACATAAGAAGAAAATTACAAACAAAACTTAGAAACATCAAAATGTTTGAGGAGACATAAGCTACCAAGTAAGCAGCCATGGGCTTGACGAATGGCCCTGGACAAGCTATACTTGGGCATTACATAGGCACACTCTCACACATTGGCATGTGGGGGCACTCGTGGGCACCGTGGTGGGGGGCCAAGGCACATGTTCAACCAAGTGCATGGGAAGTTGGTTTCGATTGTTGGGAATGCTCTCATATAACAAAAGTAATATTTGGGAGCCTTATTGTGCGGGAAAAAATATGTATGGCACGGACAAGTTGGAATGCATGGGCATGTGGGGGCACTCGTGGGCACCGTGGTGGAAGACCATGGCACATGTTCAGCCAAATGCATGGGAAGTTGGTTTCGATTGTTGGGAATCCTCTTATATGCCAAAAGTGATATTTGGGAGCCTTATTGTGTGGGGAAAAATGTGTTTGGCAAGGACAAGTTGGAACGCGTGGGCATGTGGTGGCACTAGTGGGCACCGTGGTAGGGGGCCATGGCACATGTTCAACCAAGTGCATGGGAAGTTGGTTTCGATTGTTGGGAATGCTCTCATATACCAAAAGTGATATTTGGGAGCCTTATTGTGCGGGGCAAAATGTGTTTAGCTTGCGGACAAGTTGGAAGCGCATGGGAATGTGGGGAGCAGCTTCTGGCATCGTGGTGGGGGCCATGGCTGGCGTGTTCAACCAAGTGCATGGGAAGTTGGTTTCGATTGTTGGGAATGCTCTTATATGCCAAAAGTGATATTTGGGAGCCTTATTGTGCGGGGCAAAATATGTTTGGCACAGACAAGTTGGAACGCGTGGGCATGTGGGGGCATTCGTGGGCGTGGTGGGGGCCATGGCACGTGGAGCCGAGGTGTGGCGGTATGAACCTCCTTTAAGCAAATTTGGTGTTTTAGAGGAATGCCATGACAGCCCACTAGCAAGTCATGGCCGGCCATCGCCCATGTCATGGCGTGCCATGGGTGGCGACCACGGCCACGATAGGTGCCCGTGAGCGTGCATGCCCACCAGTAGCGAGAGGCGTTGGCGTGCACAGGGCTTGGCGCGTGCTTGGCATACCATGAAGCCAGCCTTGTCCGTGGTATGTATGGGCATCGGTGTTGTGTAATTGCGGGGGCCATAGTGATGCTAATGTGTGGCAATGGGGGGCCACAGTGATGCTAATATGTGGCAATGGGGCTTGTATCCTTGCGACTCCTTGGCCACCCCATGCCCATATGCAACAGTGAACGCACGCATTGGCGAAGTCACCGCGGCCGAGGCTTTGTTCCCACGGGGGGAGGTTGCACATAGGCACATAGACCGCGGGGGCCCAGAGTCATGTAGGGCACCATGAAAATCGAGAGGGGCTTGCATGTGACAAGCCGAGGGGCGTGTTAAAATTGGTGAGTGTATCCCCCCTTTGTGACCTGCGTGAGGGGCCCGGAGGTAAATGGGGAGGGCCGGACGGGCCGAATCGAAGCGGCCAGCGAGGCGAATCTCGGTGGATCGTGGCAGCAAGGCCAGCTTCACTTGCAATCAATCCCGTCGGCGTATTTAGAATTAGTACGCAAAGGATTCTACACAGCTCGGTAGAATTGTACTTGGCTGGGGCCGCATGTCGCGCAAACTTGACCAGCGACCGTGCCTTTGGGGGTGAGGAACTACGCAGGTGTGAGAAAGCGAGGCGAGGCATACATAAGCTTCTAGCGGATTACGACTTAAGCGTTGATCATAATCCGGCGCGGTAGCCGTGCCGCCTTTCAGCCAAGCGATGACCAATTGTGCGAATCAGCGGTTCCTCTGCGTACATGTTGAATTACTATTGCGATCTTTGTCATGTTAGGGTAAAAACTAACTTGTCTCGCGGCGGTCTAAACCCGGCTCACATTCCCTATTGGTGGGTGAACAATCCAACGCAGGTAATTCACGCTTCCAATGATAGGAAGAAGCGAAGCATGAAGGACCAAATTGCGTCGTATGAACACTTGCGCCACAAGCCAATTATGCAATAGTAACTTTTACGACACCTCAGGCAAATTCCGAAGGTCTAAAGGATCGATAGGCCACGCTTTCACGGTTAGATTATTAGGTATTGGAAATTAGAATCAAGCGAGCTTTTACCCTTTTGGTCCACATGAAGATTTACGTTCTCTTTTGAGCTCATCTTAGGACACCCAGTTACCTTTTAACGGATGTGCCGTCCCAATGACTCCCCGACAATGTCTTCCGCGGATCGGCCGGCGTGCCTTTGTTCCAAAAGAGGTGCCCGCCTCCGGTCCGCGGAATAAGTAAAATAATGTTAAAAGTAGTGGTATTTCACTTTGCGTTTAGGCTCCCACTTTATACTACACCTCTCAAGTCATTTCACAAAGTGGGACTAGAGTCAAGCTCGCCAGGGTCTTCTTTCCCGCGGTGATTACTGCCAACCGTTCCCTTGGGTGTGGTTTTATTTGGATAGTAGACGGGGGCGATAGGAATCTCGTTAATCCATTCATGTGCATCACTAATTAGATGTGAGGCATTTGGCTACCTTAAAGAGAGTCATAGTTACTCCGTAGTTTACAGCGCTTGGTTGAATTTCTTCACTTTGACATTGAGCCTTTGGCGAAATCACATTGCGTGAGCATCGCGGGACCATCATAATGCTTTGTTTTAATTAAACAATCAGATTCCCCTTGTCATTACTAGTTTTGAGTCGACTATTCAAGCATACAGGAGAAGGCCCTACAAGGGGTTCGATCCGTCCCCGGCCGAGAAGCGGCGACCAGCTCTGCCCGCGAGAAGTTTGAAGCGATCCACCGAAGCGGTAAAGGACCCCGTGCCCGACCACCGAGTCCTTTTCGAGGTTCACGGATCCATTTTACCGACTTTCTTTGCCTACATTGTTCCATGACGGTACATTCACCTTGGGGGCGATGATGATTATGATACGGCCAGGGCGCCGGGCCTTTCGGTCCTCAATTTTCAATAGCCAGGGCGCCACGGACACCTGCAGCGGCGTGCGGTGCTCTTCAACGCTGGACCGTACCTCCGGCTAAGCGTTTCCGAGTAGGCGGTGTTTAAATAGAAAAGATAACTTCTTCCGAGGCCCACGCCGGCGTCTTGAACTCCTAGCGTTACCTTGACCTTCCGTCAGTTCGGGGTTTCCCATCTCTTAGGATCGACTAACCCATGTGCAGTCGCGTTCACATGGAACCTTTCCCTCTTGACCTTCAAAGTTCTCATTTGAATATTTGCTACTACCACGTCACCACCGGTAGCTCATGGGGCTTCTTGAGGTTTTGGAGCAACCGCGGTGTCCTCTACTCACCGGGGCACGGCTCTTGCCACGGCCCAATTTGGGTATAGGTCAGCTGCGCCATCCATTTTGGGGCTAGTTGATTGGCTGGGGTGAGTTGTTACACTCCTGGCGGTTTAGACTTCCATGACCACCGTCCTGCTATCTTAATCGACCCGACACCCTTTGGGTTCTAGGGTTAAGCGTAGTTGGGCACGTAACCCTTCGGTTCATCCGTATCGCCGATTACGCTTACCAAAATGGCCAGCGGACTATTTAAACTTTGAGAATAGGTGAGGTATTGCGCCCCGATGCCTCACAATCATTGGCTTTACCCGATAGAACTTCGTCACGTAGGCTCCGGCTATCACGAGGAAACGAGGGGAACTAGCTACTAGGCAGTTGATTAGTCTTTACGCCCATGCAGAGTCGGGCCGGGGTCCGGGGAGCAGCGGGGCTCTCACCTGCTTGAGCCCCTTTCCGGGGACTTGGGCACAGTGCGCGTGAGGGGCGCTTCTTGGACCTTATGAGCGGCTGGGGGCTCGATTCTCAACTTCCAGGCATTCCCGGTTGGCATTACTAGGGTCGCACGCAAGTTTCTTTCCTCGCTTATTGCCGCGTGACACGGGGTTACGTTGTGAGCAGCGTGTGCTGGCGCGGTGGAGTTTCACGGGCGAGGCTTTAGCGGCTTCAGCGTATCAATAGCGCAGGGTTGACAACCATCCGGTTCTTTGAGGCGCTTGTAGAATGCTTCGCTTTGACTCTGAGAATACTGCCTTGGCGGTGGCTGAGCAGCGCACCATCTACCGGTAGGAAGCGATCGCTGGTCGGTCGAGTTCCTTGGCGGTTTGCGCGGGGTTTTCATTGTCGCGATGGGGAAAGCAGCGGCGCGGCGGTGGGCATCGGCCAGCAAAGCCCGAACCGCATGCCCCGGCGGTGCAGGTTAGCCCTGCGTCCCGTTTGTATTTCACGGGTTGAGGGTCGTTCTGGCTGTCGCGAGGTTTCAACAATGATCCTTCCAGAGGGTTCACTCACGAAACCTTATTCTTGACTTCTCCTTCCTCTAAATGAAAAGGTTCGGTGGACTTCTTGTGGCGTCGAAGCAGCGAGGCATACGTCGATACAATCAGAACACTTCACGGACCATTCAATGTAGGGTGGCCGGGTGTGTAAGAAGGGCAAGGGCGTAGTCATGGTGATGACTTGCGCACTTACTAGGAATTCCTCGTTGAAGACCAACAATTGCAATGATCTATCCCCATCCGATGAGAAATTTCAAAGAGACCCGAGACTTTTGCTAAGGCTATAGACTCGTTGAATACATCGATGTAAGCGTGTCGAGCCCAGAACATCCCAAGGGCATCCTGGACACTGTTATTGCCTCGAACTTCTTGGCCTAAGCGGCCATAGTCCCTCTAAGAAGATGGCGTGGAGGGTCACCTCCCCATAGCTAGTTAGCGGTGAGGTCTCTCCTTAGTTAGCGAATTAACAGGACAAATCGCTCCACCAACTAAGAGCGGCCATGCACCACCACCCATAGAATCAAGCTCTCGGTCATCCAATCCTTTTATGCGGACGGTAAGTTTCCCGTGTTAAGTCAAATTAAGCCGCGGGGCTCCTCCACAGTGGTGCCCTTCCGTCAATTCCTTTGGTTTCAGCCTTGCAACCATACTCCCCAGGAACCCAGACTTTGATTTCTCATAAGGTGCTGCGAGTCCTATAAGCAACATCAGATCCTTGAGTGAATCGTTTATGGTTGAGATTAGGATAGTATCTCGATGCTTGAGCCCCCACTTTCGTTCTTGATTAATGAAAACATCCTTGGCAAATGCTTTGCTGATTGTTGCGTCTTTCATAAATCCAAAGAATTTCACCTCGACTTTGAAATCACGAATGCCCCGTCCTCCTTTAATCATTACTCCGATCCAGAAGGCCAACGAGAATAGGACCGAAATCCTATTGTTATCCCATGCTAATGGATCGAGGCGTAAGGCTTGCTTTGAGCACTCTAATTTCTTCAAAATACGCGACGCAAAGAGCCGCGACTTCGGTCAATTAAGGCGAGGCGAATGTAGGTGAAGGGGCGTGACAGCGGTGCACCAAAGGACGGAGTTGCCCGATCCCAAGGTCAACTCACGGGCTTTTAAGCAACAACTTAAATATATTTGTTGGTGGAATTACGGCTGGCGGCACCGGACTTACCCGCGTTAAGGGATTTAGATTGTACTCATTCCATTACCGGACTTCATAGAGCGGTATTGTTATTTATTGTCACTACCTCCGTGTCGAGGATTGGGTAATTTCTTTCGCTGCCTTCCTTGGATGTGGTAGCCGTTTCTCGGGCTCCCTACTGGAATCGAACCCTAATTCTCCGTCACCCGTCGTCACCACCATAGTAGGCCACTATCCTACCATCGAAAGTTGATAGGGCGAAATTTGAATGATCGTTCGCCGGCATTAAGGCGTGTGATCCATCGAGTTATCATGAATCATCAAAGCAGCGGGAGCCAGCGTTGACCTTTATCTAATAAATCGTCCGCCAGGAGGGTCGGGGTTTTTTGCGTATTAGGCTCTAGAATTACTACGGTTATCAGAGTAGAAGGTACCATCAAACAAACTATAAGCTGATTTAATGAGCCATTAGCGGTTTCCACCGGTCATTAGTTCATGCTTACGGATGCATGGCATAATCTTTGAGAGACAAGCATAAGACTCTTGGCGGGATCAACCAAAAAGTATTCGCCCGATGCGCGTGAGGCCCAGCATACTTTGGGGTTGAAGGGCCACAGCCAGACGCGGCAATGGAAAACTAGCGATAAAGCTATCTTTGGGCGTTGAAAGGCCATGAAAGCCCGCGCGTGTTGCATCGAGGGGCGAGTAGGCACAGAGACCCGCGGCCACAAAAAGTTTCAATGGCGCTGGGACAGGTGTACCTTGCGATGTCCTCCCGTGCCCTTGCGAGTACGAGAGAGGAATGGGGCACCGTTGGCAACTAATTCCATCCGCGTTAGGTTATGCAACACAAGAACCCAAGGCCTCGAGAGACACATGGTCACCATAGCAAAGCGGATGTAGCAACGCGGTTCGATGCGAGCCGCGGAGCGCAAACACCGCGCAGCCATACCACGACTCATACACCATCCGCGTGCGGCCAAACCCAGCGCCAACCAGCGACCGACCCGATGCGACAGCGAGGCCGACCAAGCATGCGAGCGAATCAATTGGAGCCAAGCGGCACCGCTAGGCATGACACCGCGCAGCGACCGCGTCAGCGATACCCCACCCAAGGGCCAAAGATTGAAGAGCGCATCCCGCTCCAAAGGCAACCACGCGTCAGCGATACCCAGCACACAATCGAGGCAGCGTCATGGGCATTGCCGAACATTAGAAACGGGACATTAAACGAGGCCACGGAGATGCCACAACCGCGCAATTCCTAGGTTGCCTAAAGAGAGGGCCAGGCTTCAGAAGCAAGCCCCGATTCATCCCCAGACGCCCGATAGCCTGCAGGGCTTAAGGGTGAACTCAAATCCAGCCCAAGGCAACCACTTTGCATGTCACAGGCGACAAAATGCATACCGCACAATATGAAGCAACACCTAGCAGCCAAGCGGCGCATCCATTCAATGGGCGGCGCATCGCGAGGCATTGCGAGCATTAGAATGAGACTTTAAGCCAGAGCCGACCATTGGCGCCCGCAACCATTAATGCTTGGGTTGCACAGAGCCGCAGATGAGTTTTTCAAAGAAGCTGCCAGCACCCATGTCAAAGACCCATCGCTAGCTAGGATGCAAATTCATTGCGGTGTCACATCCACCGAGGTTTTGATTGGGAAGCCGTCTTGAAAGCAATGCATGTATAGCCGCGCAAAGACCAACCATAAGGTACCTGCGAAGGGCTCCCGAGGATAATCCCAACAGAACAAACAGCGTAGCACCACCACGCAACTAGCATCCCCTCGGCTGCCCGAAGCACATTGAGACTAGCGCGAGCGCGCACCCTATATCGCGGTTGCTTCCGTGCCATGCTCGGTCGAATGTTGCCAACCATCTCATGAGGATCCATGACCTGACTCCGCTTTGGGAAAATTCCATCATCGCCGAAATTTTTGGAATTCCGGTGGCGGTGGCCCCCGTTGACTGGCGACCGATCGGCGGCAAGGCGGCCGCCGACCGTTATCGCACCATGGATGCCCACACACCCCCATATTCCCATGCCGTAGCGCAGTGGTGGGGGTGTGTAGGCACCATGAGACTAAGAGAGGTTGAGCCTAAGTGACAACTCACCCCATAAGAGCTTAATTAGCCGTTGGCCTTGCCGGTAGCAAACATCACATTGTGAGGAGATAAAGGGCCTTTTAAAAAATACATGGAATTTGGATGAGATTTTTTTCAGGAATGCTTAAAATAATGTATTCTAGGTTGTGTAAAAATTTCATATTTTTTGGAGGTGCGAAAATATTTTTTTTATTTTTTTATTTGCAAAATGTATAAAAAATTTAAAAAATAAAAAAATGCATGGGAAGTTGGTTTTTATTGTTGGGAATGCTCTTATATGTGCAATATGATTTTTAGGAAGCTTATTGTGCGGGACAAAATGTGTTTGGCTCGGTCAAGTTGATACGTACGGTGGCACACGGTGGCATCGTGGGGGGGTGCCAAAGGGACATGTGCAACCAATTCCATGAGAAGTTGGTTTTGATTTTTGGGAACGTTCTTTTATGCCAAAAGTGGTATTTGGGAGCCTTATTGTGCGGGACAAAATGTGTTTGGCACGGACAAGTTGGAATGCATGAGCATGGGGTGGCACTCGTGGGCACCATGAGTGTATGGGAAGTTGGTTTTGATTGTTCGGAATGCTCTTATATGCCAGAAGTGATATTTGGTAGCCATATTGTGCAGGGCAAAAGAACGCTTGGGCATGTGGTGGCACTCGTGGGCACCGTGGTGGGCGGCCATGGCAGATGTTCAACCAAGTGCATGGGAAGTTGGTTTTGATTGTTGGAAATGCTCTTATATTCCAAAAGTAATATTTGGGAGCCTTATTGTGCGGGGCAAAATGTGTTTGGCACGGACAAGTTGGAACACGTGGGCATGTGGTGGCACTCGTGGGCACCATGGTGGGGCCATGGCACATGGGCACAGAGTGTGGCACAAGGCTGTGAACCTCACTTTAGCAAATTTGGTGTTTTGCAGAGGAATGCCATGGCAGCCCTAGCAAACCATGGCGCCCGCCATGCGTAAAGTGGCGTGCCATGGTGGCGACCGACCACCTTGAAGCCCGGCGGGCGTGCATGCCCCACCTAATAGAGGCGTGGGGCGTGCACGGGGCCCCTGGCCTTGTGATCGTTGGCATGTGATGGGCGCCCGGCCCAGCGCGTCGGTGGCTACAATGGGCTATGGCGCCCGTGTGTGTGTACACTTGGGGGGCCACAATGATGCTAATATGTGGCAATGGGGCTTGTATTCTTGCGATTCCTTGGCCACCCCATGCCCATATGCGACAATGAGAGCCGCGGCATTGGCCATAGCCGCTGCCGGCGAGACTTTGTTCCCACGTGGGGAGTTTGCACATAGGCATGGGGGGCTCCAAGTCATGACCCGGGCACCATGAAAAATCGAAGGGGGCTTGCATGACAAACCGAGGGGACGTGGTAAAATTGGTTGAGTGTAGCGTCCTCCCCCGTTTGTGACCTCGTGACCGAGGGCCTTCGAAAATTAAATGGGGAGGGAGGGAGGAACGAATCCAACCTTAGCCTTGTTCCAACATAGGTGTGCACCACCCAGATGCACACCCACTCAGTCCAAGACACCATGCAAGGGCTACAGGTGCCAGGACCATGCTAAGCCTCGAGGGTCTAACAAACCACCCCCCTCGAGGGAGGCGGCGTCCTGTGGGTGTGGAGTTCAAGTAGTCGCTACTGATGTCCTCAGCTGCCATAGAGTCACATCCCTTTCCCAGCTAGCATCTGCCTCTTCCTGGCCTTTCCATTGAATCAGAAAATCTGTCCTTCTGTTTTTCTTGCTTTGACCTAGGGTGCAATAATCAAGGATCTTCTCAATTTCCTTCTCAAATTGTGTCCGCACCACAGCAGGAGCTCTCTTAGCCTTCCGCCTTCCTTAGTCATTATTATCTGCATTGTATCCCTTCAGAAAACTCACATGAAATGTAGGATGAATCTTGTATGAGTTAGGCAACTTTAGCCTATATGCCACATTTCCAACCTTTTTCATAACTTCGAAGGGACCTTCATATTTCCTTACCTAGCCCTTTTGTATGGCTCGGTTTTTAAGCTTTTTCCAAATCTGTGGAGTAAGCTTCAGCATCACCAAGTCTCCCACTTGGAATTCCACGATCTCTATGTTGGTCCATTACTTCTTCATCCATCGAAAAGCTTTGGCCAAGCTGTCCCGAGCCTCCAGCATCAAGTCTTACTTCCTGTGTGCAAACCGATATGATGTAGGGCAGCTATCATTACGCCTCTGTTTTACCACTTCATGAGGTGTATTCGGTTGCTGTCCCATGGCCAATTTTGTAGGACTCATTCCCGTGGTAGAGGATCGATGTACATTACAACAAAACTGGCAACATCAAGCAACTCCACCCAAATCTTTCGACTTGCCGTCACAAAGTTCCTTAGATATTCTTCTAGCAGTGCGTTAATACGCTCGTCTGGCCGTCCGTTTGAGGATGGTTCACTGTTGAAAACTTCAGTTCAGACCCCAACAAGTTAAACAACACCGTCCATAACCGTCCCGTGAAACAAGCATCCCTGTCACTGATAATATCCTTTGGCACTCCAAAGTACTTCACAAAATGCTTGTGAAATAGTTCAGCAGCCGTGTCCGCTGTGCATGCATGTGGTGCAGCAATGAACACCGCCCACTTTGAGAATCTGTCTACCACCACCAAAACAGATCGCATGCTATCCGCTTTAGGAAAACCCACAATAAAATCCATTGAAATTGATTCAAACAGCCTCTCTGGAATCGGAAATGGTTGCAACAACCTAGCAGCCTTCCTCTTGTCCGACTTATCCTGTTGGCATATCAAGCAAGTTTTCACATAAGCCTCCACATCTTGCTCCATCTTAGGCCAAAAAAAAGATCGAGATAGCAGCCCCATCATCCTCTCAATTCTTGGATGACCTGCCTAAAGAGTGTCATGAGTCTCCCGCAATAATTCTCGGGGTAGTCCCCCACCAGCAGGGACATAAAGTCTTCTCCAGAAGATGAGATTGTCCCTCAATCAATAGCGCCTTACCAAGCCCCGTTAATGTCCTCCACTAGCTTGGTGTACACAGCATCCTTCAAGGATTCCTCCTTGATCCAAGCTCTGTAAATCTGATTCCACAACGCTCAATGCAAATCGACATATCAATAATTTCACGCCTACTCAAGCGTCACGCAACTTTGATTACATTTTCCGGTCGATGTGCCCATGAATATTTGAATTCCCCAAGGAATTCCTGCCACCTTGCTTGCTTAGGAGTCCGAAACTTACGTGTAAAATATGTGTTTGCCACATTGTAAATCACCGACAAATTTTGTTCCCGCAAAATGTAAGCCATGCATCCAAGCAATGCACCATTGCAGCCATTTCTTTTTCATGAGCCGAATACCTTTGCTCGGCTTCCTTCCATTTTTGGCTTTCAAATGCAACAGATGGTTCTCCTGCACAAGAACACCACCCAAGGCATGATCTAAAGCATCAGTGTGTACTTCAAACGGTTTGCTAAAATCTGGAAGTTTCAGCACCAGTTCCGTGGATATAGCCTGCTTCAGTTTGTCAAATGCTTTTTGACAATTCTCATCCCAATTCCACTTTTTGTCCTTTTTCAGCAAATCAATGAGGGGACTAACTTTCTTTGAGTAGCCTGCAATAAATTTCCGGTAGTAATTTTCCAACCCCAAAAATGATCTCAAGTCGGCAACCTTCATCGGAAGCATCCATTCCACAATAGCCTTCACTTTCCTATCGTCCATCCAAATTTGACCTTGGCTCACCCAGTGACCAAGAAACATGATTTCTGAGCGGCTCGCATTTTCCCTTCTTGACATACAGTTCGTGTTGCCTCAATTTATCCAACACCTTCTCATGATCATCAAGTGTCTCACTGTAGACCACTTTGTCCTCGAGATACACAACCACAAAATGATCCAGGAACTCGTATAGCACATCATTCATTAAATTGCAAAATGTAGCAGGGGCATTCGTAAGACTAAAAGGCATAACCAAAAATTCGTATGAGCCGTACCTTGTCACACACGCTGTTTTTGGTTCATCCCCAGCCGTACTTGCCAATATCCTGAACGTAAATCCAGCTTTGTGAAAACAGAAGCTTTGGACAACCAGTAGAACAAATCAGTAGCATTTGGAATTGGGTATTTATTTTTAAGGGTGACTTTGTTCAACCCCCTATAGTCCACGCACATCCTCTGGGAACCATCAACCTTTTTCTAAAATAAAACAGGGGCACCGTAAGGAGCCTTTGATGGCTGTATGCATCCTGCCTTAAGCAATTCATTCAATTGCTTCCTCAACTCCACCAACTCCGTTGGAGCCATCCGATAGGGAGCCTGCGCTGGTGGTCTAGTTCTTGGTTCGAGTTCAATTTTGTGATCGAATGCACGTCTTGGAGGTAGCGTCTTAGGCAACTGAGGGGGCATCACATCCGCATAATCTTCCAAGACTGTAGCAATCTGATCAGGTATTTCTACAAACGGATCGGGCTTTATCTCTACAAGTGCAGCCACATATGTTTGTTCGCCTCGCTTAACACCCAATTTGAGTTGCAAAGCCGAAATGCAACTCTCTTCAATATTTCTGCCACTCTTCCCTTTCCATTTCGGGTCTCTCCCTGGAAGTGTACAATGTACGAAACAGGGGCTTGTGACATTCGAGATTGAAATGCCACCCAAGTAGGGCATAACAGCAACATGGGCAGTGGTGAAGAATTCAATGCCCAATATCATATCGAAATCATCCATGGTAACCACTCGCAATTCACATATTCCTTCCCATTCCCCAACCCGTAATGTTGCTTTTGCGACTCCACCAACAAGTTGTGCGGCCGAGTTCAAGGCCTTCACTTGACTCGAGCTCTTCTTAATTACTAAGCCATAGTTCATGCTCCTACTCACAACCACGAAATTATGAGTAGCACCCGTGTCCAACAAAGCCAAAACATCCTTGCCATTTATCTTCACAGCCACATACATCAAGCCTTGTTGCATGAGCTTGTCCACGGTCAACACGTTGAGCAACAATTGTAATAGGGCCATCCTCGATGGGACTCCATCAACGACACTGTCTACATTCTCTCTTGATGTCTCAGCCACCAATACGTTGATTTTCTCCTTCTTAGAGGCTGATCCACGAGCCGCGATGGGGACCATTACCAAATGAAGCACCCAGCTCATGCTCTTCGACTTATTTAATTGTTGGACGACTTACATTTGAGGACTCACCAAAGTCCTTTCCCTTCTTGCTGCCATAAATCTATCCTTGTTCCCCTTACATTTCTTCCCATCACCAGTTTTCCTCTTCTCATTAGATGAAGAAGAAGATGGGAGATACTTGAAATCGAGTAACCCATCGGCCATGGCAATAGCGGGCAAGGTCTTCACTCCCGGCCTCAGTTAGGCGTGTTGCCATCCACGTAGTCGGACGAGAGGTGGGGTTTGTTACATATTAGCTCTTAAATTACTATGGTTATCCGAGTAGAAGGTACCATCAAACAAACTATAAGCTGATTTAATGAGCCATTAGCGGTTTCCGCGGTGCGAATTAGTTCATACTTACACATGCATGGCTTAATCTTTGAGACAAGCATATGAGCTATTGGCAAGATCAACCAGGTAGCATTCCTTAGCGATGCGATGCGCGCATAGGCCCAGCGCTGCGGGGTGAAGGGCCACAGCAGACGCGGCAATCGTGCAAAGCTAGCGATAAAGCTATCTTTGGGCGTTGAAAGGCCATGAAAGCCCAAACCCGCGTGTTCCATATCCAAGGGGCCGAATAGGCACCACGGGACCGCGGCGGCCACAAAATAATTTTCAATGGCGCTGGGACTGCGTGTGCCGCTGTCCTCCCGGTGCCCTCATGAGAATCTGAAAGGAATGGGGCACCGTTGGCAACTAATTCCATCCGCGTTAGGTATGCAACACAAGAACCAAAGGCGGCTAGAGACACATGGTCCCGTAGCAGCGAGAGGTAGCGAGCACAAGCGGTTCGATGCCCGAAGCACGGAGCCTACTGAACCTGCGCAACCATACCACAACTTCGTACACCATCACATACAGCCAAACCGCGCAACCAACTGACCCACAACCCAATGCGACACCGAGGCCCGACCAAGCATGCGAAAAGAATCAATTGGAGCCAAGCGGCGGCCGCAGGCATGACACATGCAGCAGCCGTTATCAACGATGCAACCAACGGGCCAAAATTCAAGATGCATTCCCTTCAAAGGCATCCACCGGTTTTCGTGTCTAGGCAATAAAACATGTCGGCGCAAGGCAGCGCAGCGGACTCGATTACCCCGGTGGTGTCGCGGAAACTAAACACAATCAGCTAGCGCATTTGCTAGCGGTGTCTTACGTTCCCTCCCAAGAGCTCTCACGTTCAGTATCACCAATGCCAACCCAGTGCGGACCCAGCCCTATCTGAAGCAAAACCTAGCTACCAACCGAGGCTTCCATTCAATCGAGAGGCCGCATCACTGGCATTGCCAAAATCCATACAAAACGTTAAAAGCATACATATAACTTCACATGCCAATAAAGATCACAATAACAAACTAATCATAAACTTGCTTAATCATGAACTTATAACATAAAGATTCGTAACATTTCATAGCTCATCATAAACTAATAACATAATCAAAAGGAAAATTTATAATGCATGCATGATTAATGAGCTTATCTCATAATGGTTGGATTTCCATACAAATTCTCAAAGGGGTGCATGCGTCTCAATCTCACTTTAACAGTACACCGTAAACATTTCAGTCTACTTATAGCTTATATGGTTTGTCATTATCAAACCCAAAACTTATATAGCGCACTTCAAATACCAACCATATGCAATGTACCGTTTCCTGTCCGTCGTACATTGTTATGCTTATGCATGCAAGTACAAAACAAATGCAATGTACCGTTCATAGTCCATCGTACATTATTGTGCATATGTATGTATTCACTAATTCTTGTTCAAATAAACATGCATAAAACACATACTTATCGTACTCATCAATTTCACATTATTATGACAATAATCTCAAAACTTCCGAGACATGTTAACCAACAATCACATATGGAAAAAGCACAACAACTCTATTGTAAAAGTCATAATAAACTCTATACTCATCTAAATTGCATGATTCAAAAGGCACTAGAATCACCCAAATGTCTTGGATGAGCCATAATTTTCTCACAATTTTGAAAAGCAAGTAAATATTTAATATCTACTTTCTAATAGGCTGTCACACAGTTAGGATGAACGAGACATTCAAACATTTTTAATAAATTCCACAAAATTCATTTTCTACCAAAACTAGCGGCATTATAACCATAACAGATATAGATAATCCAAGAAAAGAAACTAAACACGTTTATCAGAAAACCACATTTGTCTCAGCATTCCAGCAGCAATGTCCTAAATTTCAAAAATTCATAACTCACTCATAACAGATCAAAAAATAGAAATTTTAAGTTGAGAGTGTTCATAAATATCTTAAATCCAAACTATAAAAGTTTTAAAGAGAAATAAATCCATATGCCCTACAAAATTCTACCGAAAACACCCATTGGTTATAATTTTCCAAATTGACAGTATGAGCTTCAAAAATTTATAACTATTTCTATAAGAATCCGATTAAGGCGAAACGAAAAGGAGAATATTCGTAGAAGACAGATCTAATGACAAAAAATATATAAAAAAATATTGAACATATATTGGTATTAAAAAAATCCATCAAACTCATCAAATAGTGTATAAATCGTAAATCTCTTCGTAATAATAAAAGTAGAAATAATATATATATATATATATATATATATATATCATTCAAAAAATCATCAAATAAGATGATTTGTTTAGGAAAAACCTACCTTAATCTCTTGAGCTTCTCAACAGATCCGAAAGTTCCCTGTCAGAAAACCAAAATGAACCAAAACGCCTTTTTTTTTTAATAAAAAGAATAAGAGGAGGAAGAATTGATAATTGAAAAGGTTACAGAGAAAAAGAACGTACACAGGGAAAAAGAACCTGTCTTAAGTTTATATGTTGTCTTTAAATAAACAGTCATTATAGTTACAATTACGGTTTTGTAATTAAATACAAAATTAATTAATAAATATACCAAATAATAACTTTCCAAAATTCCATGGTCAATTGTTACAAATATTATTAATTAAAAACCCATTAATTACCATAATTGCAGAGATTCTTAAATTCAATTGGCAATTAATAGAAAAACAACCATTTAATAAATATTAAAAATTTCAATCAAATTAATGACAATTAAATTGCCAATTAGGGTTTTGAAACCTAATTCATCTTGAGGTCCTACACCCTCTCGAATCGATCCACTAATTCTCGTCCTGCGTCACCACCATAGTAGGCCACTATCCTACCATTGAAAGTTAATAGGGCAGAAATTTGAATGATGCGTCGCTGGTACTCAAGCCGTGCGATCCGTCAAGTTATCATGAATCATTAGAGCAACTAGCAGAGCCCGTGTCGACCTTTTATCTAATAAATACGTCCCTTCTGGAGGTCGGGGTTTGTTGCACGTATTAGCTCTAGAATTACTATAGTTATCCGAGTTGAAGGTACCATCCAACAAACTATAAGCTGATTTAATGAGCCATTCAGTTTCCACGGTCACGAATAGTTCATACTTACACATGCATGGCTTAATCTTTGAGACAAGCATATGACTCTTGGCGGGGATCAACGGGTAGCATTCGCCGTGATCTGCGTCTTTGCGTGAGCCTAACTGCCGTGGGTCGAAGGGCCTGATGGGCACGCGATGCGTGCAAAACTAGCGATAAAGCTATCTTTGAACATTCAAAAGGCCAGAAGCGCCCGTGTTCGCATTGAGGGGCGAGTAGGCACCACGGCGTAGGGCCAAAAAAATTTTCAATGGCGGCTTGGGATGCATGTGCCACTTTGATGTCCTCCCGTGCCCTTACGAGCACAAGAGGAATGGGGCACCATTGGCAATTAATTCCATCCGTTAGGTATGCAACACAAGAACCAAGGCTTCGAGACACATGGTCCCGTAGCAAAATCTTTGAGAGGGTGGCGCCATAGCGATTCGATGCGAAGCATGGAGCACGCAAACACCGCAACCATACCACAACTCATACACCATCGCGTATAGCCAAACCCAATGCCAACCAGCACCCACAGCCCGATCAACAACAAGGTGACCAAGCATGCAAACGAATCAATTGGAGCCAAGTTGGCACCACTAGGCATGACAAAGCGCCTTAGCGGCCGCGTCAGCGATACCCACGACGGGCCAAAGATTGAAGATGCATCCCTCTCAAAGGCAACTAGCGGTTTTGTATGGAAACTAAACACAATCGCGCTACGCATTTCTGCTAACGGGTGTCTTGTTCCTTCCCAAGAGCTCTCCGTTCACTATCACCAATGCCAACCGCGCTTCCATTCAATGAGAGGCGCATCACGGGCATTGCGAGCATTAGAAACGGGACATTAAGCAGGCCACCAAAGATGCCACAACACACAATTCCTAGGTTGCCAAAGCGAGCGAGCTTCAAAGCAAAGTCCTCAGTTCACCTGGGCCACCGATAGCCTACGGGCTTAAAATTGAACGTAAATCCCAGCCTAAAGGCAACCACCACTTTGCATGTCTAGGCAACAAAATCGTGCCGTGCTAATACGAGAGCAACACCTAGCGACCAAGCGGCGTATCCATACAATGGGCGCGCCATCACGAGCATTGCCGAGCATTAGAGCGGGACTTTAAACGAGGCCACCATTGATGCCCAACACGCCATGCTTAGGTTGCCTAAAAGCGCGGATGAGTTTTAAAAGCCAAACCCTTAAGCACCCCATGTCCCAGAGACCATCGCTAGCTAGGATGCAAATTCATTGTCGGTGTCACGTCCGCGCCCGAGAATTTGATTGGGAAGCTTCGTCTTGAAAGCAATGCATGTCGGGGCACGGTACTAATGACCAACCATAGGGTGCCTCACGAAGGGCTCAGGGGATAATCCAACACAGAGACAAACAGCGTAGCACCGCAGCCTAGCATCCCCCTTGCTACCCCGAAGCACATTGAGACCCCAGCGCAGAACCCACACTATATCAGCGGTGGCTTCCCGTGCCATGCTCCGGTCGAACATTGCCAACCATCATCGCATGAGGATCTCACAACCACATGACTCCCTTTGGCAAAATTCCACCACCGCCAAAATTTTTGGAATTCCGGCGCGGCCGCGATGCGGCGCAAGCGCGTGACCATTGTCGTACCATGGATGCCCACACCCCAATTCCCATGCCATAGCGCGGCGTGGTGGGGGTGTGTGGTCACCATGGGACAAGGGGTGGGGTGCCTAGCGAACAGCACTTCCCCTTAAAGAGCTTAATTAACCATTGGCCTTGTGACAGTAGGAAATATCACATTGCGTGAGGAGACATAAGAGGCCTTTTTAAAGAAATACATGCAATTTTGATGAAATTTTTTGCAGGCATGCTTAGAATAATGTATTCTTGGTTGTGTACAAATTTCATAATTTTTGGAGATGCGAAAATATTTTTTTATTTGCAAAATTTATAAAAATTTAAAAAATAATAAAATGCATGGGAAGTTGGTTTTTATTGTTGGGAATGCTCTTATATGTGCATAGTGATTTTTAGGAAGCTTATTGTGCTAGACAAAATGTGTTTTGCTCGGTCAAGTTGATACGTGTGTGCTTGCGGTGGCACACGGTGGCATCGCAGGAGGGGGTGCCAAAGGCACATGTGCAACCAAGTACATGGGAAGTTGGTTTTGATTGTTGGGAATGCTCTTATATGCCAAAAGTGGTATTTGGGAGCCTTATTGTGCCGGACAAAATGTGTTTGGCACGGACCAGGTTGAGGCAGCGTGGGCATGGGTGGCACTCGTGGGCACCATGGTGGGGGGGCCAAGGCACATCCAACCAAGTGCATGGGAAGTTGGTTTTGATTGTTAGGAATGCTCTCATATGCCAAAAGTGATGGTTCGGAGCCTTCTTGTGTGGGGCAAAATGTGTTTGGCATGGACAAGTTTGAACGCGTGGGCATGTGGTGGCATGCGTGGGCACCGTGGTTGGGGGCCATGGCACATGTTCAACCATGTGCATGGGAAGTTGGTTTTGATTGTTGCGAATGCTCTTATATGCCAAAAGTGATAGTTGGGAGCCTTATTGTGCGGGGCAAAATGTCTTTGGCACGGACAAGTTTGAGCAGCGTGGGCATGTGGTGGCATCGTAGGCACCATGGTGGGGGCCAAGGCACATGGGCCGAGAGTGTATTAGAGGCATCACATGAACCTCACTTTAGCAAATTTGGTGTTTCAGAGGAATGCCATGACATCCCACGAGCAAGCCATGGCCGCCCATCACCCACGTTGTGGCGTGCCAGGGGTGGCAGCCACAGCCACCGTGGGTGTCATGAGCAACCATGAGCGCCTAGCAGGCCTGCATGCTCACGCACTAGCAGGGCGTGGACGTGGCTGGGGCTTCCAGCGCGCGCGTCAGTGGCATGCCATGGAAGCCCAACGCCCGCATCCACGGCATGCCATGGACGACCAACGCGCGCGTCCGCGACATGCCATGGGCACCGGCGTGAGTCCGCGGCATGCCGGTCTTGGCGTCGGCGGCATGCCATTGGCCAGCCCAGCGTGCTTCCAGATGTACCATGGGCACCCAGCATGCGTGTTAGTGGCTTACAAATGGGCTGTCCAGTGCCCGTGTGTGTGTGCACTTTGGGGGCCACAGTGATGCTAATATGTGGTAATGGGGCTTGTATCCTTGTGATTTCTTGGCCACCCATGCCCATATGCGCCAATGAAGGCACGCATTGTGTCACGGCCTAAGCCTTTGGCATTCACAAGTAGGTTGTGCGGTGCTTATTAGCCCCTCGCGGGTAGTAAGCCAACCGACGATGTTTCTTGTAAAACAAATAACTCAGACGATATTAGTATTGTGCAAACACAAAGCAAGCAACAAAGCAATTAAAATATGGACGCAACGAAATAAATGGGAAAAGCTCACAAAGGCAACAATCGATATGAAATGCATTCGTTTTATTGATATCTCGATGGTAAGAGTACATGGTGGCCACAAGCACGTATTAAAAGCCCCTTACCTATGCTAGAGAGCTAGCCCAACATTTCGCCGACTAGTTACCCCTCTGTAAAGAGCTTAATTAACCGTTAGCTTTGTGACAGCGGGAAACATTAAAATGTTCGAGGAAACATAAGAAGCGAAAATTATAAACAAAACTTAGAAACATCAAAATGTTTGAGGAGACATAAGCTACCAAGTAAGTAGCCAGGGCTTGACTAATGGCCCTGGACAAGCTGTACTTTGGCATTACATGGGCACACTCTGACATTCTCCCCCACTCAATCTAGCATCCTCGACGACTTAGCTGCTTCAAAATCTTCAATCATTTGCTTGAACTGCTCCAAGTCTTCTGCTTTCTCCCAACTTGTCTCCCTACCAAGTCCCTTCCACTTGACTAGATACTCTTGTAGGTGATGATCGCTAAACTTTGATGATCCTATCGGCAAGGATCTTTTGACTTGCTTCTCCTCTTAGCGCTCTCGTGTCTTCAACTCAACCGCTGCTCTGGATGGCTGGTTGCACGTTGGATCTTCTTCATCTGGGTGGTACGGCTTCAAGTTGCTGACATGAAACACCGGATGCACCTTCATCCACTTTGGGGTTTCCACCTTATAAGATGTCTTACCCACCTTAAATATTATTGGGAGAGGGCCCTCATAGCGTCTTACAAGTCGCCATCTAGCGACGTGATGATCAAAGCTGTTCGCGATGTCTTGACCATCACCATGTCTCAGTTTTGAATTGAAGAGGCTTGACCACTGATCGCCCATTTCTTCATTCATGTGATGCCTTCTCCAAGTAAGCTCGAGTAACTGCCACATTATTTCTCCAATCCTTGGTGAAGTTGAAAGCTCTGGGGTTCCTGCTACGATAATTGTCCACGGTATGGGGCAATAAAGGATTCTGTCTATTCACTATCTCGAATGGGCTTTTGTTGGTGCAGAGCTCTTTTGAGAATTAAAGCAATTGTGCAACATCAAAGTTGCTCCCAATTCTTTTGATTATGCTTGACAAAGTGTAGTAGGTATTCTTCTAGCATGGCATTAAATCTCTCTGTTTACCCATCTATCGTGGATGATAGCTTGATGAGATATTTAGTTGTGACCCAAGGAGGTTAAAGAGCTCCTTCCAAAAATTCCTGTAAACCTAGGATCTCGATCGCTCACAATGTGTTGCGGCACCCCCCAATACTTGACCACGAACTTGAAGAATAGTGGGCAATCTCCTCTGCCGAGCAATACTTTGATGTCGGTATGAACGAGGCATACTTTGAGAATCTTTCAACGATCACTAGTATGCTTGAAAAATCCCTAGTTTTGGCATGCCATTTATGAAATCTAGGGATACACTCTCCGTAGGTAAATTTGGGGTGGGTAGTGGCTCTAGCAATCTTACTTGTTTCTGGCACTCGGTCTTATCTTGTTGGCATGTAAGGCAAGTTCTGGTGTAGTCCATCACGTCATCCCGAAGTTGTGGCCAATAATACTCTTGCTTAATCAGCGCGTAGTTCTGCAGCGGGGTGTCCTGTCCATAGAGTATCGTGGCATTCTCGTAGTAGGGTTCTCCTCAAATCTCCAGCCCTCGGGACAAATAGTCGATTCCCTTTCGTCCAGAGTAGACCATCTTCTTCCCAACTGGCGAGTCTTCCTTTCTGCTGCCAGCTTTAATATATTATGAGCTATGGGGTCCTTCCCCAAGTGCTCCCTTATCCGTTCCCGTATGGATATAGAAATTGTGCTAGCTGACAAGTTGGCTAGCGTACTCAGTGTCGTAAGTGTTTGCTGCTTGATTAGTGCGTCCCGCTCTATGTTCAAAATGGAAATCAAACTCTGCGGTGATTTCCTGCCAACAACTCTTCTTGGAAGATTACTTTGGCTGCATGAAAAATGACTCACAGCTGAATTGTCTGTCCTTACAATGAATTTCGACCCCAGTATGTAATGTCCCCATGTTCTTAAGCAATGGATGACTGCTAGCATCTCTTTTTCTTGCGCCGCATAATTCATTTCAGCTTCTGATAGTTTCCTACTTTCGTATGCAACTGGGTGGCCTTCTTGAAGTAAGACCCCTCCCAAAGAAAAATCTGAAGCATCCGTTTATATTTCAAATGGCCGTGATATGCGGAAGAGCTAGTCTTGGGTCTTTCATCATGGGCGGCTTGAGGTCTTCAAATGAAGGTTGACGATCACTCCATTCCCGCCGCCTTCCTCGATGAATTGGTTAGGGGTGTTGCTCTCCTGAGAAGCCCTCAATGAAGTCCGATAGTAATTAGCTAAGCAGGAGCGATCTAATCTCCCCGACATTGGTAGGTCTCTTCCACTCTTAGATTACCCTCACCTTTTCCAAATCCATTCGCATGCATCCCTGCTCAATAATGTGGCCTAAGAACTTTATTTGGTCCTATGCAAAAGAGCATTTCTCTTTCTTCACAAAGAGTTTGTTCTTCCAAAGCCTTTGGAACACCATCTCAATGTGCCCCTTGTGCTCTTCTAGTGTACAACTATAGATTGCAATATCATCCAAGTAGACCACAACGAACTTTGTCAAGATAGTGGTGGAACACCTAGTTCATTAATGTACAAAATTGTAGAGCATTGGTCAATCAAATTGCATCACCAAAAACTCATAAGCCGTCTTAGAGTCAATCTTTGTCTTGGCTCATCTCCTGACAATTAAGCACTTGGTAGTACCTTGATCTCAAATCTAGCTTTGTAAAATATTTGGCACCACTAAGTTGGTCAAATTGGTCCGTATCAAGGGGATAGGGTATTTGATCCGCACCGTGACCTCATTGAGACCACGATAGTCCACGCACAACCATAAGCTCTCATTGTGCTTCTTCTGGAACAACACAGGTGCTCTGTAAGGGGCCTTGGATGGCCTTATGAAGCCTGCCTCCAAGAGTTCTTTCAGTTATTTTCGTAACTCTACTAGTTACGGAGGAGCCATTACGTAGGGTGCTTTTCTGGTGGTTTAAGCCCACGGTATAAGCTCAATCTCATGGTCTATACTTAGTCTCGGGGAAGGCATTTGGGGAGCTTATCCGGCATGAAATTTTGGAAGAAGCGTAATGCTCCTCTATCACTTGCAGACGCGCTTTCTTCTATCTTTAGGTCCTCTTTCTCCAAGCGAGAAGCATCATATATGTCGGTTCACAGGCTTCCTCCTTTCTTAAATTGGGCCAGAGCAAAATTTTGAATCATCAGCTTTTTATTTTTGCGGGAAGACACACTGTAGTTTCTCCCATCATAATCAAACTATTAGGTGGTTGGGATAGGAATTGCTTTTGTTCTATTAGAAACTCCATGCCCAAGACCCGCGTCGAAGTCGTCCATGGGTACGCGATCATGTTGGTATGCCCTTCCCATGGGCCTAGTTTTATCGGTACTTGTTTAGCCATACCCATAGTGGGCGAGCCTTGAGTTATTTGCTTTCATTCGACACGTGTCCTTCTCCAACAGGGCTAATCTCCTTGCCTCTGCGCCGGAGATAAAATTGTACATAGCACCCGTGTCCACCATCACTGTGGGACCCTCAGCATGCATTAGGGTTTCAAAACCCTAATTGGCAATTTAATTGTCATTAATTTGATTGGCATTTTGAATATTTGTTAAATGGTTGTTTTTCTATTAATTGCCAATTGATTTTAACAATCTCTGTAATTATGGTAATTAATGGAATTTTAGTTAATAATATTTATGACAGTTGACTATGGAATTTTGGAAAGTTATTATTTAGTAAATCTATTAATTAATTTCGCATTTAATTACAAAACCCTAATTGTAACCCTAAAGACTATCTATTTAATGATAGGTTTTAATCTGAAGGCAGGTTTTTCTTGTCTACTTTTCTTTGTGACCTCTTCAGTTATCTATTCTTCCTCCTCTCATTCTTTTTATTCAAAAGGCATTTTGGTTCATTTTGATTTTCGACGAGGAACTTTTGGATCTGTTGAGGAGCTTAAGAGATTAAGGTAGGTTTTCCTAAACAAATTATTTTATTTGATAATTTTAGGATGATATATACTTATATATTATTATTTCTACTTTTATTATTATGAAGAGATTTGATTTATACACTATTTGATGAGTTTGATAGATTTTCAAAACACCAATATATGTTCAATATTTTATATATATTTTTATCATTAGATCTGTCTTCTACGAACATTCTCCTTTTCGTTTCACCTCAATCGAATTTTTGTAGAAATAGTTATAATTTTTTGAAGCTCATCTTGTCAATCGGAAAACTATGATCAATGGGTGTTTTGGTAGAATTTTGTTGGGCATATGGATTTATTTCTCTTTGAAACTTTTACAGTTTGGACTTAAGATATTTATGAACACTCTCAACTTAAAATTTCTATTTTGATGTTATGAGTGAGTTATGAATTTTTGAAGTTTAGGACATTCTTGTTGGAATCTTTGAGGCAGTTATGGTTTTCTGATAAATGTGTTTGGTTTCTTTACTTGGATTGGAATGAAAGAATTTACACAGCTATCTATATCTATTATGGTTATAATGCCACTAGTTTTGGTAGAAAATGATTTTTGTGGAATTTACTAAAAGTGTTTGAGCGTCTACGGTTCAATGTAGAATCTATGTACTGTTTTTATTAGAAAATAGATATTAAATATTTACTTGCATTTGAAAATTAAAAAAATTATGGCTCATCCAAGACATTTGTGAGATTCAGTGCCTTTGGAATCATGCAATTTAGATGAGTATAGAGTTTATTATAACTTTTATAATACAGCTGTTGTGCAATTTCCATAGGTGCTATTGTTGAAAATTATGACCAATGGGTGTTTTCGGTGGAATTTTGTGGGGCATATGGATTTATTTCTCTTTGAAACTTTTACAATTTGGACTTAAGATATTTATGAACATTTTTGACTTAAGAGGTCTATTTTTGATCTGTTATGGCGAGTTATGAATTTTGAAGTTTAGGACATTGCTGCTTTGGAATCTTTGAGGCAGCGATTATGATTTTCGATAAACGTGTTTGGTTTCTTTCTTTGATTGAAATGAAACAATTTACATAGCTATCTATATCTGTTATGGTTATAATGCCGCTAGTTTTGGTAGAAAATGATTTTTGTGGAATTTACTAAAAATGTTTGAACATCTACAGTTCCTTTGTAGAATCTGTGATTGTTCTTATTAGAAAATAGATATTAAATATTTACTTGCTTTTGAAAATTATGAGAAAATTATGGCTCATCCAAGACATTTGGGAGATTCTAGTGCCTTTGGAATCATGCAATTTAGATGAGTATAGAGTTTATTATAACTTTTATAATACAGCTGTTGGGCAATTTCCATAGGTGCTATTGTGATCTTTATTGGTATGTGAAGTTATATGTATGCTTTTGACGTTTTGTATGATTTTTAGGAAAGCCTACTGAGTTTTGTAAACTCACGTTTTTTTTTATTTTCTTTCTCGGTGAATGCGGCTTAGACCGTTTACTTACTCGAACTTGTGGGGATGGTAGACACGTGGTAGCTCAAGAGGAGGTTTCTTGAGGGTATCTAAATAAAGCAATAATGTTATCTACCTATTGGTGATATTGTTTTTATTTCATTTTTAACTGAGAACTATTTTCCTATTAAATTTGAGTGTTTTTAATGTGGTTGGATGTGTGTTGAAGTATAGTTATAATCCTTTGAATTAACTTATTAATATTTTTATAATTATGTTTGGAAGTTATGTATTTAATTAATTACTATAATATTTTATGATAATTATTTAAGCATTTAGTAGCGATTTAAGTATGACCTTGATGCATGCAAATATGATTGAATAAGTTTTAAATTTTCCACAATTTTTGCAAGTTAAGTTTTTGGTAGCCACTCTAACCTTGTTCGACCTAAGGGACTTGGCTAGGTTGTGTTCAATTTTGGTATCGAGCATGGTTACGAACCATGTGGAAAACTTTGATGTGAAATAATTACACATATTTTGATGAAATATATATATAATTGATTATATAAACATTATTTGAAATGCTTTAAATTATGAATTTGATGAATTTAAAAGTACCCCAAGAAACCTCAAGTCGCCACATGGTCCTTTGGAACCACAAGGTATGATTAGAAACTTAATTGTTTGTTATTCTAACTTTTGATTTGAATCCGACTATTAAATACTCCTACGGGGAAAATGTTTGACAACTTAAAGGGTAATTCTTCATTAGACCCTATCCTCTTAAGTGATAGTAATGAAGATGCCATATTTGAGATTGAAGACAAAGATATTACATGAGGAACATTGGGATATGGAGCAAACAAAATAGTGAAAGAATTTCTTTGTGGAAAGCGGAAAGCTATAGGCTGTGATGAAGGGAATTGCACTTCCATTCAATATGCTACTTTGGAAGAGTACAAGCAATACGAAGAGGCAAGGAAGAGACAAAAGGAAGAAACTCTGAAAGCAATTTTAAATAAAGATATTGAAGATCTGGCTCCTTTTTCGATATCTCGATATTTCTAATTGATTCTTTCGATGAAGAATGTGAACAAAAATTAAAGTTCATGAAGATAATGAAGTGATTGAGGATTCTCCTGAATGTAAGAGTTATTTTGAAAAGTTTAGGAGCATCAAACGAAATAGGAATGTGGTTCGCTCGAGGTCAATTAGGCTTAGGTCCTGTAAGAAGGAAAAAGACCTTTCTTTTGCTAGTAAGGTGGTTGTTAAACCCCTAGAGTTGGAGGTTGAGGAGATGGGGATGGTGTCAGCGAATAAGAAACTCCGAAAGGAGTTAAAGCGCTTAATTTAGTTTCATTTATGAGTTAATTAAAATAAATGTTCGTGTTTTGCTACATTATGACCTTGGCTTATGTTTTGTTACACTTGAATTTGATTTGAAATTATTTATCTTATTATGAATTATTTGGAGGCTTATTACATTTTGTGATGTATTAAATGTTGGCATTCTTTTGCAATGATTATGTGTTGGGTAACTTTGTGGTTAAAGTATATGCAAGTGAGTGAATGACTGTAACTTCGAAGACTTGATTTATTGTCTTTCCTCGAAGTTTCATTAAATTGTATGTGACTTATGTGTAGTCAAGAATGGTATGTACAAGGAATGAGGTATCTATCAAACAAGCCCCTGATGTCATGGAAGTTGTTTAAGCTGTGTCGAAAGCCTTAGCGGCTAACATGTGACTTGCACCATCCAGGCCAAGGGATAAGATTGCTAATGTGGTGGCGAATGCGCTTCGATGTCGATCATGATCGTTTGTTTTATTTGATTCTGGATCGACGCATACCTTTGTGTCTAGAAAGTTTGCTGAAAATTTTTGTGTGAAGTCCAAGAAATTGGATTTTGATCTGTGTGTTTCTACACCTGCTGGAACTGTTATGTGTGCTTGTGACATGTTAAAATCATGCAAGGTTGTGTTTAGAGGCAAAACCTTGTTCGTTGATTTAATTGTCCTTGATATGAATGACTTTGATGTCATTTTCGGCATGAATTGGATGTCAAGCATGGAGTTAATATTATTTGTAAATAGAAGAAAATCATCTTCGATTGGAGGGTGAAACTATGACTTTTGAAGGAGTAAAATCCAAATCACCCCATGTGTTATTTCTGCACTTCAAGCTATGAGAAGTGTAAGGAAAGGATGCCAAGCTTATTTGGCAAGTGTGGTGGATACTAATAAAACAGTACCAACACTCGCGGACGTAAAAGTTGTTTGAGATTTTGAAGATGTATTTCCAGAAGATCTCTCGGGAATGCATTTGGGCGAAAAGTAGAGTTCCGCGATTGGTGATGCACAGGCGCACCAATATCGAAGACTCCATATAGAATGACACCCGTGAGTTGAAAGGAACTTCAAGAGCAATTACAAGATCTCTTTGGATAAAGGTTTTGTTCGACCAAGTGTGTCACCATGGGGAGCACCTGTCTTATTCGTGAAAAAGAAGGATGGCACAATGCGAATGTGTATTGACTATCGAGAACTCAACCGCGTAATGATTAAGAACAAGTATCCTCTACCGTAAATTGAGGATCTATTCAACCAGTTGCAAGGAGCTCAAGTTTTCTCAAAGATAGATCTTTGGTTTGAATACCATTAATTGAGGATCAAGGAAGGAGATATACCTAAGAGTGCTTTTCGGACAAGGTATGGTCATTATGAGTTCTTAGTAATGCCTTTTGGATTGACGAATGCCCCTGCTACTTTCATGGATCTCATGAATAGGGTATTTAAGGACTTTTTGGATAAGTTCGTGATAATTTTCATCGACGACATCCTAATATACTGTAAGAATGAGGAAGAGCACGAGCAACACTTGAAATCTGTCTTGCAAAGGCTTAGAGAAAAGAGTTCAAGAAGTGTGAATTTTGGTTAGAAACTATATCCTTTCTTGGTCATGTAGTTTCTAAAAAGGGAATAGAAGTTGACCCGAATAAGGTTGCTGCAGTTCAAAATTCAAGGACGCCGACCAATGTTAGAGAAGTAAGAAGTTTCCTTGGATCAGCTAGGTACTACCGGAAATTCGTTCAAGGATTTCCAAAGATCGCTTTTTTTTTTACGGAGTTGACAAAGAAAGATGTTAAGTTCTTTTGGTCTGAAGCTTGCGAGAATAGTTTTCAAGAACTTAAGAAAAGATTGATTACTGTACCTGTATTAACTATACCAAACGAGCATGATAAGTTCACTATTTATAGTGATGCTACGGAACTAGAATTGGTTGTGTCTGATGCAAGAAGAAAGGTGATAGCCTATGTATCCGCGACAATTGAAGTCGTCTGAAAAAGCTACCCTACACAACTTGGAACTTCATAGCGTAGTTTTACATTGAAAATTTAGAGTTTGTCTTTGCATACCCATGATCATGAATTAAAAGAATGAAATTATGACTGAAGCCCATCGCACTCCATACTCTATCCATCCTAAAAGCACGAAGATGTTTAGAGACTTGAGATGCACGTTTTAGTGGACAAACATGCGAAGGGAAGTTGCTCATTTTGTTGACCAATGCTTAACTTGTCAACAAGTCAAGGCGGAACACCAGAGACCATCAGATTTATTAAAACCATTGATGCTTCTTATGTGGAAGTGGGAGCACATTACCATAGACTTCATGGTTGGATTACCTCAAACCTTGCGAGGGTTAAATGCTGTGTGGGTAATAGTGGATAGACTTACAAAGTTCGCCCATTTTCTACCCATAAAGACGACCTACTCGTTGGATCAATTGGCTCAACTCTACGTTAATGAGATCGTGAGGCTGCATGGAGTGCCTATTTCTATTGTATCCGATAGAGATCCCCGTTTTACGTCGATGTTTTGGAAAAGTTTGCATGGAGCTATGGGAACAAAGCTGAAGTTGACATGGCTTTTCTTCCACAAGCGGATGGATGGTCAAGAGGACTATACAAACATTGGAGGATATGCTAAGAGCTTGTATGTTAGACTTCAAGGACTCTTGGGAAGCTCATTTGCCACTTGTGGGGTTTGCGGTTGGAGATAAAGTATTCTTGAAAGTACCACCTATGAAAGGCATAATGAGGTTCGGAAAGAAGGAAAAATTAAGTCCATGCTACATTGGACCATTTGAAATTCTTGAGAAAGTTAGTGATGTGTCCTATCGTTTGGCCTTACCACCCAATCTTTCAAGCGTTCATAACGTGTTCGACGCTTCAATGCTGAGAAAGTATGTTTTCGATCCTTACATGCGTGCTCGGATATGATCCGATGGAGATTAAAAGACTTAACCGATGAGGAGCAGCCGAAAATTTTAGGTCCGAGGGAAAAGTACTTGAAAAAAAGAATATCCTATTTATGAAAGTACTTTGGAAGAATCACTTATTAAGGCGATCAGGAGCATAAAGAAGAGATGAGGGTTAAATATCCTCATTTATTTGACAACTAATGTGAGCTTTTGCTTGTTTAGAAATCAAGTTATGTTTAAGTTTTTATTGTATGTGTTTTCCTTTTAATTTCGAGGACGAAATCCTTTTAAAAGGTAGATAGTTGTGGGACCCTCAACTTGAATTAGGGTTCCAAAACCCTAATTGGCAATTTAATTGTTATTAATTTGATTGGCATTTTGAATGTTTGTTAAATGGTTGTTTTTCTATTAATTGCCAATTGATTTTAAGAATCTCTGCAATTATGGTAATTAATGAGTTTTTAGTTAATAATATTTAGGACAGTTGACTATGAAATTTTGGAAAGTTATTTTTTGGTATATCTATTAATTAATTTTGTATTTAATTACAAAACCCTAATTGTAACCCTAAGGACTGTTTATTTAAAGACAGGTTTTTCTTGTCTACTTTTCTCTGTGACCTCTTCAGTTATCTATTCTTCCTTCTCTCATTCTTTTTGTTCAAAAAGGCGTTTTGGTTCACTTTCGCTTTCTGATTGGGATCTTTTCAGATCTGTTGAGTAGCTCAAGAGATTAAGGTAGGTTTTTCCTAAAAAAATCTTTTTATTTGATGATTTTCCGAATGATATATATTTATATATTATTATTTCTACTTTTATTATTACAAAGAGATTTACGATTTATACACTATTTGATGAGTTTGATGGATTTTTCGTAACACCAATATATGTTCAATATTTTTATATATATTTTTATCATTAGATCTATCTTCTATGAACATTCTCCTTTTCGTTTCACCTCAATCAGATTTTTGTAGAAATAGTTATAATTTTTTTCGAAGCTCATACTGTCAATCTTGAAAACTATGACCAATGGGTGTTTTTAGTAGAATTTTGTAGGGCATATGGATTTATTTGTCTTTGAAACTTTTACAGTTTGGACTTAAGATATTTATGAACACTCTCAACTTAAAATTTCTATTTTTTGATCTGTTGTGAGTGAGTTATGAATTTTTGAAGTTTAGGATATTCTTGTTGGAATCTTTGAGAGCAGATTATGGTTTTACGATAAACGTGTTTGTTTCTTTACTTGGATTGGAATGAAAGAATTTACACAGCTATCTATATCTATTGTGGTAATGATGCCGCTAGTTTTGGTACAAAATGATTTTTGTGGAATTTACTAAAAATGTTTGAACGTCTCTGGTTCACTGTAGAATCTATGTGACTATTTTTATTAGAAAATAGATATTAAATATTTACTTGCTTTTGAAAATTATGAAAAAATTGTGGTTCATCCAAGACATTTGGGAGATTCTAGTGTCTTTGGAATCATGTGATTTAGATGAGTATAGAGTATATTATGACTTTTATAATACAGCTATTGTGCAATTTCCATAGGTGATTGTTGGTCATCATGTCTTGGAAGTTTTGAGATTATTATCATAATCATGTGAAATTGATGAGTACGATAAGTATGTGTTTTATACATATTTATTTTATTAAGAATTTGTGAATACATATATATGCATAATAATGTACAACGGACTATGAACGGTATATTGCATTTGATTTGTACTTGCATGCATAAGCATAACAATGTACGGCGGACAGGGAACGGTACATTACATATGGTTGGTATTTGAAGCGCGCTATTTAAGTTTTCAATTTGATCATGACAAACTATGTAAGCTATAAGTAGATTGAAATGCTTACGGAATACTGCTAAAGTGAGATTGAGACGCATGCACCCCTTTAATATTTTGTATGGAAATCCAACTATTATGAGATAAGCTCATTAATCATACATGCATTATAAGTTTTCTTTTTGATTATGTTATAAGTTTATGATGAGCTATGAAATGTTATGAATCTTTAAGTATGTAAGACATTCATGATTAAGCAAGTTTGTGATTAGTTTGTTATTGTGATCTTTATTGGCATGTGAAGTTATATGTATGCTTTTGATGTTTTATATGATTTTTGGGAAAGCCTACTGAGTTTTGTAAACTCACGTTTTTCTTTTTTTTTTTTCTCAAGTGAGCACGCTTAGACCGTTTACTTACTCGAACTTGTGGGGATGGTAGACACGTGGTAGATTAAGAGGAGGTTCCTTGAGGGTATCTAAATAAAGCACTAATGTTGTCTACCTATTGGTGATATTGTTTTTATTTCATTTTCAACTGAGAACTATTTTCCTATTAAATTTGAGTGTTTCTAATGTGGTTGGACGTGTGTTGAAGTATAGTTATAATCCTTTGAATTAACTTATTAATATTTTTTATAATTATGTTGAAAGTTATGTATTCAATTAAT
Organism: Rhamnella rubrinervis; assembly: GCA_007844105.2. Classification (NCBI taxonomy): domain Eukaryota; kingdom Viridiplantae; phylum Streptophyta; class Magnoliopsida; order Rosales; family Rhamnaceae; genus Rhamnella; species Rhamnella rubrinervis. Next base: position 31,987 of record VOIH02000061.1, read on the forward strand.
TACTATAATATTTTGTAATAATTATTTAAGCATTTAATAGCAGTCTAAGTATGAGCTTGAATGTCTATGCAAATATGATTGAATAAGTTTTAAATTTTTCTGTAATTTCCGTAAGTTAAGTTTTGGTAGCCACTCTAACCTTGTTCGACTTAAGGGACTTGGTTAGGGTGTGTTACAATCACGCTCCTCGTGGCTTTTCCATTGATGGTGGTTCCCACAAACATTAGGCCCTTTTCAGTCAATCTCTTTATTTCAACCATTTACTTCTTCATGGCTCGGAGAAATCGAAGCGCTCCCATTCGGGTAGGCTCTTCCTCTTCTTCTTTGGTATTCTCCTCACTTTCCTATTCCTGCGGGTGTAAAGAAGCTTGTAAAGCATTTAAAGTAGTTTTGTGAGGACATTCGACCACTCTATGTGGTCCGCTACATAAAAAACAAGACATAGGTCTAGAATTTTGGCCATATGCATTTGAATTGTAATTTGAATTAGAGCTGGATGCTCTTGATGCTGCATGGTCCTTGAAGGAGGGAGGTCTTCTATCACCTCCCCCACTTTTTTCCTGATTCAGCTTGAAGGACTTCATCCCACTCGTGTTAGGAGTATTGACTTGGTTCCTCTTACTAGCAGCGTTCTCAAATGCATAATCGGTCAGGCGCTCCGTTGCACCCTGCATTGTTGATAGGTCTTGGACCCTCTGTCTATGCAATTCGGTTCTTGCCCACGGCTTCAGGACTTCTAGAAAATAGAATAATTTATCTTTCTCGACATGTCCGCGTATGTCGGCATGAGTCTTGAGAATGCCTTCACATAGTCATTATGGAACACATGCATTTCAACTCCCGTAAGTTGCGACGCGCAATGTAATTGACATTTTCAGGGAGGAATTGAGCTTTGAGTTCCTTCTTCAAGTCTCCCCAAGTATTGATAACGCATCTATTTTCTTGTATATCGACATACTTGGTCCTCCACCACAACCCATCACCCATAAGGGTACATACGTAGCCATTGTCAATTTTGTTTCCTCTAAGTTTGGCTTCACGCTAGAAAATATTGCTCCATGTCGAAGAGGAAATTTTCGAGCTCCTTCGCATCACGTGCCCCTCCATATACTCGGGTCTCAGGCACTTTGATATGCCCATAGTCTATCCCCGTTGAGGGGGGTGATAGGTTTCCAATAGCAACCATGGTGACATTCACCTTGGTGCTTAGATCCGTAATCTCTTTTTAAGAGTGTCCACGATTACCATAGCGTCCTCGACAACTTCGTTGACAACCCTTGTCAACTCCACGACTGCATTGTTTGTTGCACTCGTGTGCGCCTCTTTAGGAGCGGTGCTTGATGTGTGTGTCCGGTTCTCCACTGACACCGAAGGGGGATCTTGCCTCTCGAGCGCCCTTACTCGACTAGTCAGGCTCTCCAATGCCTCGACTCTCTGCACGAGCTCATCCAACTCGAGGCTCTAAATGTACGCCTCCAAATTTTCCAATCGACTAGGTATGCTCGGTAGCTCTCCTAGTTGTTGGTCGTAGGAATCGAATCGTTGTTGATTTGTGATCCTCGACATGCTTGCCCGATGGCCACCTCGATCGCTTTGGCTCTAATACCAACTGTCACGGCCTAAGCCTTTGGCATTTGCAAGTAGGTCGTGCGGTGCTTACTAGCCCCTCGCGAGTAGTAAGCCAACCGACGATGTTCCTCGTAAAACAAATAACCCATACGATATTAGTATTGTGCAAGCACAAAGTAAGCAACAAAATAATTAAAATATGGACACAACGAAACAAACGGGACAAGATCACAAAGGCAATGATCGATATGAAATGCACTCATTTTATTGATATCTTGATAGTAAGAGTACACGGAGGCCACAAGCACTTATTAAAAACCCCTTACCTATGCTAGTGAGCTAGCCTAACTTTTCGCCAACTAGTCATCCCTCCGTAAAGAGCTTAATTAACGGTTAGCTTTGTGACAGCGGGAAACATTAAAATATTCGAGGAGACATAAGAAGAAAAAATTACAAAAAAAAACTTAGAAACATCAAAATATTTGAGGAGACATAAGCTACCGAGTAAGCAGCCATGGGCTTGACTAATGGCCACGAACAAGCTATACATGGGCATTACATGAGCACACTCTCACACATTGGCCAAGGCACATGGCGAGGACTTTGTTCCCACGGGGGAGTTTGCACATAGGCACGGGGGGCCCCGAGTCATGCCCCGGGCACAATGAAAAATCGAAGGGGGCTTGCATGACAAACCAAGGGGACGTGGTAAAATTGGCCAAGTGTAGCGTCCTCCCCCGTTTATGACCTCGTGACCGAGGGCCTTGGAGGAGGTAAATGGGGAGGGAGGGAGGGACAAATCGCGGTCGCGGTGAATCTCGATGGATTGTGGAAGCAAGGCCACTACGCCACTTACAATACCCGTCGCTTATTTAAATTAGTCTACAAAGGATTCTACCCGCTCGGTAGGAATTGTACTTCATGGCGCGCGGCATTTCAGCGCGGACTTGACCAACGACATGTGCCTTTGGGGTCGAGGACCCTACTGCGAATGTCGACAAGCGGCGGTGGGCGCATGTGTTTGCTTCTAGCCTAGATTACGTCTTAAAGGAAATCATAATCCACGCCGCGGTAGCTTCGCCAGCGGCTTTTCAACCAAACGCGATGACCAATTATGCGAATCAGCGGTTCCTCTTGTACTAGGTTGAATTACTATTACGATACTGTCATCAGTACGGTAAAACTAACCTGTCTCACAATGGCTGCGTGGGGGCGCGCGCATGCTGCCGATTACATAGATGGCGTGCAACACTGCAGTGCATGGGCACAAGCATGGTAGGCGTTGGCAGCAAGGTGCGGCTTTGGCGCGCATAGCACCGCAAGTCTTGGGGCATGTCTTGGGGCTAACTTGCATGATGGTTGGGATATTCAGACAGTGTGGGAGTTCAGCTGAGTGGCAGTGGTACACATGGTTGCTTGGTTTCAGACAAGGCCAAGTATGCCTTATGTGCATGTCACATGATGGCGGTTACTAAAGGTTAATGTTCAGATTTGAGCAGTTAGGGATTTGCATTGGACTGCCTACACGGGTGTTCCACATGATTAGTCTTGGCATTATCCTATCACGGTTAGGGTGTTAGCGCACGGCCTTGTTGATCGGTTCAGCCACCCTAGAGGCAGTTAGGGGTGTCAACTGCATGTTTGGGCTTTGTAAATATGCTAGGGGATTGTCTTGAGCCATGGATCAGTTGTCATGAGCCTTGTATACTTCCTAGGCCGGTTGTAATCCTATTCTAAGGAGAAAGAAAAGGTTGGGGTGTTTCCCTGTAAATGTGTGTGTGTCATTGGTGTGATAGTGTATAGTGTGGGTATGCCTTGACAATCAAACATGCGTGTGTGTACTAGTGACCACTTGGGGGAAATTGTCTGACTAAGGGAAGCCCTAGTGCGTACGAGGAAGCAAAGAGTTAAGTGTGAAAAATTGCCCCTGTGATAGTTTGTATCGGAGCCCAGTTTATAGGGTTCAATGGCATGAGGTCTTTGTTAAGCGTGCGTGGCGGGTAATCTGAATGGAGAATTTTAAGGTGCCCTCAATCCGATGATGCGGTGAGTCTTGATGTTGATTCGAAATTTGGGGCGAAATGAGGAACTCTCCCAAAATTTGAGTGAGTTCATTGTGGAAACAAACGAAAACATGTCGAATTGTTAGCGGACATGGCTGCACTCACTGATTCGGTGCATGTGAAGGTCAGAGGCTTGAAGATGGATTGGTACGCTATGAAGAATTACTGAACTGACCCTCAACTTCCTCGGTGGAAGTAGTCCCTTTGAAAATTAAGTTACCCGATCCTAAGCCTTTCAATGCCGTCCACTGTCCTGAACATGAGAAATTGACCATCACGAGTATGTATTTGAGTGGGGATACAAAACTGTGGTGGAGGACTCGGCTTCAGGATGGTGAGAACTCGAATAGGCGAAGATTGAGACATGGAGCGATTGAAAAGGAGTTGAAGGATCAATTCCTTCCTTGTCTGGATTAGGTTGCAAAGGAATGTTGAAAAAATTGAAACATCTGGCGGTATTGCGAGTATGTTAAGGAGTTCAGTTCGTTGATGTTGGACATCAGGAATATGTCAGAGGAAGATAAGTTGTTCAACTTCATGTCCAAACTACAGGGATGGGCACAGGCCGAACTAAGGAGGCAGGGAGTGAAGGCCTTGCCTACTGCTATTGCTGTTGCTGATGGGTTACTCGATTTCCAGTATCTCCTATCTTCTTCTTCGTCCAACGAGAAGAGGAAAACTGGTGATGGGAAGAAATATAAGGGGAATAAGGATAGATTCAATGGCAGCAAGAAGGGAAAGGACTATGGTGAGTCCTCGAAACAGAAGTCATCTGAACAAGCAAATAAGTCGAAGAGCATGAGCGGGTTTTTCATTTGCAATGGTCCCCATCGTGCTTGTGACGCGAAGGAGAGAATCAACGCATTGGTGGCTGAGACATCAAGGGAGGATGCAGACAGTGCCATTGATGGAGTCTCTTCAAGAATGGCCCCATTACAATTGTTGCTCAATGTGCTGACCATGGACAAGCCTATGCAACAATGCTTGATGTATGTGGCTGTGAAGGTAAATGGTAAGGATGTATTGGCTTTGCTGGACACGGGTGCTACTCATAATTTCGTGGTGTGAGTAGGAGCCGCGGACTATGGCTTAGTAATTGAGAAGAGCACGAGCCAAGTGAAGGCCTTGAACTTCGGCGCACATCCTGTTGGTGGAGTCGCAAAAGCAACATTGCGGGTTGGGGAATGGGAAGTAATATGTGAATTCCAAGTGGTTACCATGGATGATTTCAATATGATACTGGCATTGAATTCTTCATCATTGCCCAGGTTGCTGTTATGCCCTACTTGGGTGGCATTTCAATCTCGAATGCCACAAGCCCCTGTTATGTGCATTATACTCTTCCAGGGAGAGACCCGAAGTGGAAAGGGAAGAGTGGTAGAAATATTGAAGAGAGTTGCATTTCGTCTTTGCAATTCAAATCGAGTGTGAAGAGAGGTGAACAAACATATGTGGCTACGCTTGTAGAGATCAAGTCGGATCAGTTTGTAGAACTACGGATCAGATTACTTCTGATCTTGGAACATTATCTGATGTGATGCCCCTTAGTTACCTAAGGCGCTACCTCCAAGGCGTACATTCGATCACAAAATTGAACTTCGACGGGAACTAGACCACCAGCGGGCTCCTTATCAAATGGCTCCAACGAGTTGGTGGAGTTGAGGAAGCAATTGAACGAATTGCTTGAGGTAGGTTGCATACAGCCATCAAAGGCTCCTTATGGTGCCCCTGTTTTCTTTCAGAAGAAGGCTGATGGTTCCCAGAGGATGTGTGTGGACTATAGGGCGTTGAACAAAGTCACCATTAAGAATAAATATCCGATTCCAAATGCTGCTGATTTTTTTGACCGATTGTCCAAAGCCTCTATGTTCACGAAGTTGGCAAGTGCGGATTGCTGCTGGGAATGAACCAACGATAGCATGTGTGACAAGGTATGGCTCATACGAATTTTTGGTTATGCCTTTTGGTCTTACGAATGCCCCTGCTATATTTTGCAATTTAATGAACGATGTGCTATACGAGTTCCTGGATCATTTTGTGATTGTGTATCTCGATGACATATTGGTCTATAGTGAGATGCTTGATGATCATGAAAAACATTTAAGGTTGGTGTTGGATAAATTGAGGCAACACGAGCTGTATGTTAAGAAGGAAAAATGCGAATTTTGCCGCTCAGAAATCATGTTTCTTGGCCACTGGGTGAGCCAAGATCAAATCTGGATGGATGGTAGAAAGGTGAAGGCTATTGTGGAATGGATGCCTCCTACGAAGGTTGCTGACTTGAGAACATTTTTGGGGTTGGCAAATTACTACCGGAGATTTATTGCAGGCTACTCAAAGAAAGTTAGTCCCCTCACTGATTTGCTGAAAAAAGATAGAAAGTAGAATTGGGATGAGAATTGTCAAAAGGCATTTGACAAACTGAAGCAGGCCATATCCACAGAATCGGTGCTGATGCTTCCATATTTTAGCAAGCCCTTTGAAGTACACACTAATGCTTTAGATCTTTCCTTGGGTAGTTTTCTTGTGCAGGAGAACCATCCTGTTGCATTTGAAAGTCGGAAATGGAAGGAAACCGAGCAAAGGTATTCGTCTCACGAAAAAGAAATGGCTGCGGTGGTACATTGTTTGGATGCTTGGCGAAATTACTTTCTAGGAACAAAATTTGTTGTGGTGACGGACAATGTGGCAAACACATACTTTACCACACAGAAGAAGTTAACTCCTAAGCAAGCAAGGTGGCAGGAATTCCTTGGGGAATTTGAATTTTCATGGGTATATCGACCAGGCAAACAGAATTAGGTCCCGGATGCTTTGAGTAGCGAGGAAATTCGCATATATTCTTGCATTGAGCAATGTGGGATCAGATTTTATGGAAGCGGATCAAGGAGGAATCCTTGAAGGATGTAGGTGTACACCAAGCTAGTGGATGACATTAAAATTTGGTTTGAGTGGGTACATGGGCGCGAGTGCGATTACAAGGCATCACATGAACCTCACTTTAGCAAATTTGGTGTTCCAGAGGAGTGCCATGATAGCCCACTAGCAAGCCATGGCCGCCCATCGACCACATCGTGGCGTGCCATAGGTGGCAGCCACACCCATGTAGCGCTGGAGGCGCCATGGGCACCCGCAGGCGTGCATGCCCACCCACTAGCGAGGCGTGGCGTGCCTCGAGCCCGGTGTGCGTCCGCGGGCATGCCATGGGCGCCCGGCCACGGCGTTAGTGGGCGCCATGGCGCCCGGCAGCGTCACGTGTCTTGCAATGGGCTGCGGCGGTGTGTGGAGTCCACTTGGGGGCCGCGGTGATGCTCATATGTGCCAATGGGGCTTGTATCCTTGCAATTCCTTACACCAAGCCCATTTCATGAGGCACGCGCGTAGCCAGCAAACGCAGCCTAGAGTTTGTTTCCACGGGGAGTTTGCACATCGTACATAGGCCGCTTGCGGGCCAGGTCATGCCTGGGCACCATGAAAATCGAAGGGGCCTTGCATGACAAGCCGAGGACATGGTAAAATTGGCCAAGTGTAGCGTCCTCCCACTTCGCCACAGTGCCGCTTGTGACCTTATGACCAGGGGCCTTTGGAAATTAAAGGGGAGGGAGGGGCGAATCAAAGCGACGAGGCTGAATCTTAGTGGATCGTGGTAGCAAGGCCACTACACTTACAATAACTAAATCGGTGTATTTAGTAAGCCTACAAAGGATTCTACGGTCGGTCCACGCGGCATGTCCTGCAGACTTGACCAGCGACCACGTGCCTTTGGGGTCGAGGACCCTCTTGTAGGTCGGCAAATGGGTGGCTCATATAGCTTCAGCACGGGATTCTAACTTAGAAGTTGGTCATCAATAGGGTAAAACTAGGTTGAATTACTATTGTAATCTTTGTCATCAATAGGGTAAAACTAACTTTGTCTCACGGCGGTCTAAACCCAACTCACGTTCCCTATTGGTGGGTGAACAATCCAACAATTGGTGAATTCGCATCCAATGATAGGAAGAGTTGACGCCGAGAAGGATCAAAAAGCAGCGTCGCTATGAGCGGCTTGCTGCCACAAGCCGATTATCTCTGTGGTAACTTTTAGGCACCTCTAGCTTCAAATTCGAAGGTCTAAAGGATCGATAGGTCCGCTTTCCGCGGTTAGTATTCATCGCGGAAATGAAATCAAGCGACCTTTTTACCCTTTTGTTTCACCCGAGATTTCTATTCGTTGAGTTCATCTTAGGACACAGCTTATCTTTTTAACGGATGTGCGCCCGAAACTCCCACGACAATGTCTTCGGTTTGATCGGCCTCTCGAGCGCACCTTTGTTCCAAAAGAGGCGATGCCCGCTTCAATTCCGAGAATAAGTAAAATAGCGTTAAAAGTAGTGGTATTTCACTTTTCCGTTTTAGCTCCAACTTATACTATACCTCTCAAGTCATTTCACAAAGTAGGACTAGAGTCAAGCTCATGAGGTCTTCTTTCCTTGCTGATTACGCTAAGCCCATTCCCTTGGTTGTGGTTTATTTGGATAGCGAGCGAGAACGATGGGAATCTCGTTAATCCATTCATGAGCATCACTAATTAGATGATGAGGCATTTGGCTACCTTAAAGAGAGTCATAGTTACTCCTGGCGTTTACCCGCTTGGTTGAATTTCTTCACTTTGACATTGAGCCTTTGGGCAAAATCACATTCGCGTGAGCATCGCGGGGACCATTGCAATACTTTGTTTTAATTAAGCGAGGCCGGATTCCCTTGTAAGTACCGGTTCGGTCATTTTGACACTTGGGTGTCCACGGCCGCACCTTTAGCACTTGTAAGTAGGCTGTATGATGCTTACTAACCCCTCGTGGGTAGTAAGCCAACCGATAATCTTCCTTGTAAGACAAATAACCCACACGATATTAGTGGTGTGCAAGCACAAAGCAAGCAACAAAGCAATTAAAATATGCAAGCAAAGAAATAAATGAGACAAGCTCACAAAGGCAGCGTCGTTATGAAATGCACTTCGTTTTATTGACATCTCGATGGTAAGAGTATACGGAGGTCACAAGCATGTATGAAAAGCCCCTTACCTATGCTTGTGAGCTAGCCCAACCTTTCGCCGACTAGTCACCCCTCTGTAAAGAGCTTTATTTACATTCGTCCTTGTGACAGCGGAAAACATCAAAATGTTTGAGGAGACATAAGGAGAGAGAAAATTACAAACAAAGGCTACCAAGCAAGCAACCATGTGCTTGACTAATAACCCTAGATGAGCTATACTTGGGCACTACATAAGCAAACTCTCACATTCTCCCCTATTCAATCTATCGGCGTCCTCGACGACTTTGCCGCTTCAAAATCTTCAATCATTTGCTTGAATTGTTCCATGTCTTCAGCCTTCTCCCAACTCATCTCTTCCTCATCAAGTTCCTTCCACTTGACTAGATATTCTTGTCGCGGTCGTCGCTGAACTCTAATAATCCTGTCGGTAAGGATCTCCTCGGCTTGCTTCTCCTCACGGTGCTCGTGTCTTCAAATTCATTTGTTGCTCTAGATGGTACAGTTCGTGTTGGATCCTCTTCATGCAGGTGATGCGGCTTCAAGTTCTTGGCGTGAAACCGGATGCACATCATCCGCCGGGATCCCACTTTGTAGGATGTCTTGCCCACCTTTGATATTCGGGAGAGGGCCTTCGTAGCGTCTTACAAGTCTCCCATCTCCTGAACGCAATGATCAAAACTGCTATGCTGTTATTTTGACCATCACCATATCTCCTGCTTTGAACTCAAGTGGTCTTCGTCCTTGATCAGCCCATTTCTTCATTCGTCGCGAGGCTTTCTCTAAGTAAGCTCGAGCTACTGCCATATTGTTTCTCCAATCTTTAGTGAAGTTGAAAGCTGCAGGATTCTTTCCTCGATAATTGTCCCATGTGAGCAATAAAGGATTGTCCATTCACTATCTCGAGCGGGCTCTTGTTGGTTGCGAGCTCTTAGAAAGTGAAACAAGCCACGGCATCAAGAGTTGTGCCCAATTCTTCTGATTGGCGCTGACAAAGTGGCGTAGGTATTCCTCTAACATCGCGTTGAATCTCTCTGTTTGTCCATCAGTCTGTGGATGATAACTCGATGAGATATTCAGTTGTGAGCCCAGGAGGTTGAAAAGCTCCATCCAAAAATTCCCCATAAACCTAGGGTCTCGATCACTCACAATATGTTGCGGCACTCCCCAATATTTGACTACAAACTTGAAGAACAAGCGGGCAGTCTCCTCTGCCGAGCAATATTTAGATGTCGAAATGAAAGTGACACACTTTGAAAATCTATCAATAATCACTAATATGCTCGAAAAGTCCACCATCTTTGGCATCCCATTTATGAAATCCAATGACACACTCTCCCATGGTCGAGTTGGGGTGGGTAATGGCTCTAGCAATCCCGCTAACTTCTCGTGTTTCGTCTTATCCTATTGGCATGTTAGACGGTCCTAGTATAGTCCATCACGTCGTCTCGTAGCTATGGCTAGTAATACCCTTGCTTAATTAATGCATAGGTTCTTTGCCAACCAGGGTGTCCTACCCATATAGTATCATGACATTCTCTCAGTAGAGTTCTCCTTAAGTCCCCAGCCCTTGGGACGAATAGCCGATTTCCTTTTGTCCAGAGCAATCCGTCTTCTTCCAAAAACTGGCGAGTCTTTCCCTCTGCTGCCAGCTTCAATATGTTTTGGGAAACGGGGTCCTTCCCTAAGTGTTCCCTTATCCGCTCTCGTATGGATGTAGAAATGGTGCTAGCCGACAAGTTGGCCAGCCTTCCTAGTGCCGCAAGTTCCGTTTTACTACTTAGTGCTTCTGCTACTTGGTTGGTGTGTCCCACCTTGTGCTCAAAATGGAAATCAAACTTCGCAATGAATTCTTGCCATCAACTCTGTTTGGAGGTTAACTTCGGTTGAGTGAAGAAATGACTCACTACTGAATTTTCTGCTTTCACAACAAATCTTGACCCTAGTATGTAGTGCCTCCACGTTCTCAAGTAATGGATGACCGCCAGCATCTCCTTCTCTTGAGCTGTGTAGTTCTTCTCAGCTTATGAGAGTTTCCTACTTTTATAGGCAATAGGGTGGCCTTCTTGGAGCAAAACACCTCCTAAAGCAAAGTCAGAAGGTCTATTTGTATTTCAAATGGCTTTGCTATGTCTGAAAGAGCTAACACTGGATCTCTCATCATGGCTCCTTTTAGGTCCTCGAATGCTACTTGACACTAGTCGCTCCACTCCTAGGCTACCTCCTTCTTCAATAATTCCATTAGGGCCGTTGCTCTCCTTGAGAATCCCTCGATGAAGTGTCGATAGTAGTTCGCTAAGCCAAGGAATGATCTGATCTCCTTGACATTGGTAGGGGTCTTCCACTCTTAGATCGCCCTCACCTTGTCCAAATCCATCCGGATACGTCCCTGCTCGATGATGTGGTCTTGTGCAAATGAGCACTTTTCCTTCTTCACAAAGAGTTTGTTCTCTCGAAGCCGTTGAAACACCATCTCAATGTGCTTCTTATGTTCTTATAGTGTGCTGCTGTAGATTACAATATCATCCAAGTAGACCACGACGAATTTGTCTAGATAGTCATGGAGGACTTGGTTCATTAATGTGCAAAATATGTGATTGGATTGGTCAATCAAATGGCATAACCGACTAGTAAGCCCAGCAGAGTCCACAGCGCCGTCTTTGGTTAAATCTTCTTGAATTAGTACTTGGTAGTACCTTGATCTCAAGTCTAGCTTGGTGATATACTTGGCACCACTAAGTTGGTCAAATAGGTCCACTATCAAGGGGATAGGGTACTTGTTGCGTACCGTGACCTTATTGAGAGCTTGGTAGTCCACACACAATCGTAAGCTCCCATCATCCTTCTTACGAAGGGAGGAGCCGATGCAGCCGAGGCGCTTTTGCTGGTAAGCCGCCTTGATATAAGTTCAATCTCATAGTATAGCGTCTAGGGGAAGACCCCGGAGTTTGTTTGGCATGGCGTCCTCGAAGGATTGTAGAACATCTTATTCGCTTGACGCCTTGTCTCCATCTTTAAATTGTCTTTCTCTAAGCGAGAATGCAACATATATTTGGTTCGCAAATTAAACTACTCCTTTCTTGAGTTGAAGAAGTGACAAAAACTTCGAATCATCCGGCTTTTGATCTTAGCAGGAGCAACACCTGTAGACTCTCTCATCATAATCAAGCTATTAAATTGTTTGGGATAGAAATTGCCTTTTTCTCTAATAGAAATTCCATGCCCAAAACTACGTTGAAATCGTCCATCGGCACTACGATCATGTCAGTGTGCCCTTCCATAGACCAAATTTTAGTGGCACTTGTTTCACCATCCCGAGGTAGAGGCCTTTGAGTTGGCCGTCTTCATAGGCCTGAATCACCTCAACCCCTTTCAATCTCTTAGCCTCTGCCGAGATAAAATTGTAGGTAGCACCCGTGTCCACCATCATGCTCTTCACGGCTTTCCCATTGGGTGGCTTCTAAAAACATAGGCCTTCACCGGTTACTCTTGCGTCTCCACAATTTATTTCTTCATGGCTTCGAGGAATTAAAGCGCTCCCAGTCGAGTAGGCTCTCCGTCTTTCTCCTCGACTTCCTCTTCCTTTTCTGTTCTGCGGGCCTTGAGAAGCTTTTAAACATTCAAAGCGGTTCTATGAGGACATTCGTACTCACATATGGTTAGATTACATAAAACAAGACATGGGCCTGGAGCTTACGGCCATATGCATTAATTATAGTTTGCATTAAATTGCTAGAGTCTTGGAGGCTGAGTTCTCAGAAGTGGGGGTCTTCTATCCCTCCCACTTTTCATCTGGGGGCTTGAAGGGCTTCACGCCCGCGTTGTTGGGTGTATTGACTTGGTTCCTCTTATCCGATGTATTCTCATAATCGGTTAAGCGTTCATTTGCATCCAGCTATTGCTAAGTTTTGGATCCTTTGTCTATGTAATTTTGTTCTCGTCCATGGCTTTAGACCTTGAGGAAAAAGAACAATTTATCTTTCTCGAACATGTCTCGTATGTCCAACATAAATCAAAGAAAATGCCTTCATATAATCTGAATAGATCTGTTTGCTTAAGCGCCTTAAATTTCTCGGCGATGTAGTGACATTCGAGGTAGGAATTGGGCCTTGAGTTCCTTCTTTAGGTCTCCCCATGTGTCATGATACATCTCTTTTCTGTATGTCATTATATTTAGGTACTCCACGCGGCTTTGCATCACAGAGATACATTGTGGCCATGATCACCTCTGTTCCCTCGGAATCCGGCTTCACCGCTTGGAAATATTGTTCCATATCAAAGAGAAAGTTTTCGAGCTCCTTCTTATCCATACTCCATATACCGAGGCTTCGGGGACTTTGTCCTTGTAGTCCATCCCGTTGAGGAGTGTGATGGGTTTCAATAGCTACCATGGTGACATTCACCTTGGTGCTTAAATCTGCAATCTCTCTTTTGAGAGTGTCCGGTCCTGCGGCGTCCTCGACAACTCGTTGGCGACCCTTGTCAACTCCAGCTTGCGTTATGCTGCACTCACATGCTCCTCCCGAGGATTTGTCTTTGGATGTGTGTGAAGTCTGAGTACAATTTGATTTGTGCCAACATGTATGTGCATGTGCTTGTCTTTAAAGTTCACACCCATTTATGTGTGTATTTGATATTTAAATTTATAATTTTTAGTGGCATTAGTTGACAATTAAGTGATGAAATAAAAAATAAGGCAATTTAATAAGGCAAGTTTTGACTAGGATTTTGTCTTTAAATTAAGAGCATCTAAGAGAAAAATTTTCTGTAATTTTCTTCTCCTTTTAGTGTTGAATTTTCCTAGAGAAATTTGAGAGAAATTGTTTGTAATCAAGCAAGGATTTTTAAGGTTTTTGAAGATTCAATGCAAGTTTCATGTTTATTTGCTTTTTATTTTAATTGTTTGAATCTCTTCTTCTCCAACAATTTACGTGGATTGATTTAATAATTTATGCATGATAATATTGATTGGTGTGTGCTGGAAAATTTTGATCTAAGAATGAGTTTTATCTTTTTAGTGAAAATCACATGGATTACATGAAAAGTGTTGATTTTACGAAAATACACATTAAATTCTTATTCTCTTTATGACTGATCCATATACTAGTGTCAAGATGGAATTTTTATCTTGATCTATCATTAAGTCATGACTGATTATGCATGTTAGATATAGATTTGATTAATCTCAATTAGATTGACTTCAAGCAATAATTTTTATTAAGTCAAAATTGTTTTAATTCAATTTATAAAGAGATTTTGTTTGCTAAAAATTATGGGCATAATAATTTGATTAATTTATCAAATATGTATGTTTAATTGTGCTTGGATTTATACTATGTATGCTGGAATTTTCTAGACATTAGTATGCATGACATATATGAATAATTCTACAATTTAGGTTGCTAGAAATTATGGAATTATATGGAATTTGTATGGTATGCATGTTATGGAATGTATTGTTATTGAAGTTAGCCAAAACCTATATAAGCATTAATTGAGTTATTTTGCTATGAAAAATATGTTTTGGACATGATGGATTGATAAATGCATGTACACTTGGTTTCTTAGTTGGTGAAACAAGTATCGTGATCCGCAAGTATGAAAGCATAAGCATGTACATTCCAAACATGAATATGAAATTCAGTTTTATAAGAAATGCACATTTTCAAGATTTATTGAAAAGCAAAGTATGTTTTCAAGAAAACACCTTGTAGGCAAATTTGACAAGTTTAATATGGAGCTTTTGTATGTATGTATGGAACGCATAAGAGACTTAGTTTTGTTGGAGGTCCGACTAAGTTTGTAGGGTTTACATGGGCACATGTAGGTGATTTGTGTATGTGGGAGACTCATTAAGGATCACAATGAGGGCATGGCTAATGCTCTTTGACGGAGTTATTGGCATGGTTAATACTTGCATGGCTAGGATGCAAGTTGTCCTTTTACCCTTACACACACATACCTCTTTGTGGTTTAAAGTCTCTTGTTACTTAGCTATTCAAGGGATACTTGTATGGATTACCGCTGGTAATAGCTCTCATGGATATGTATATGTAAAGTCCTACAATGGTGGTTTTGTTTTCAAAGCTGAATAAATAGGTCTTGGTTTGAATTATGCAAAATCTATTTGAAAGTAAGCAAGTATGCATTGATTCATGAATAAGTATAACCATTCCACGTTGTGTGTGTGTGTGCATGGTGGAACTTGCTGGGTGACTTTTCACTCACTCTTGTTAAACATGTGTTAGGTAATGGTACGAAAACTAATTAGATATAACGTGAACTTGGGGAATGCAAGGTGATATTAGGCCATGATATTACGCATGATTCAAGTTAATAAAATGCTTCAGCTATGCAGCGTTTAAATCTGATTCTTGTGATTAAATAAGTTTATAAGACCAAAATATTTGTTATTTTTTTCCTTTCATGTGGGTTTTGAATTTAAGATAATATGATATTATTATTAGTAATACATTAATTTTAAAGTTAATATTGTTTTATGGATCAAAGTAAAGAGGAAAAGAAAAAAATTTGGTATTATTTTACAGAAGCGTTCTGTAATGATCTTCAATCTGTTCTTATAGTCTTCCAATGACTTTGAATAACTTACAATGGCCTAACAACTTCTCATAGCCTTCCCAACAACATCCAACCTTCAATGACATTCTATAACCCTCAATGTCTTCCTACTACCTTCAACAACTTGATGGGCTTCCAATGCTTTCCTATAGGCTTCTAATGAGTTTCTTTAGGTTTCATAGGCAGGTCAACAGGGCTTCAATGCATTCCTACTGAGCATTCAATGAGTTTCTATGAGGCTTCCCACAATTTCCTCTGAGGTTGCCAACAAGCGTTCTCGACCTTTTACCAACTTCCTATGGGATTCTAACACATTCCTACAGTTTCCAATAACTTTCTCACTGGAGTCCAACCGTTTCTTTGGGTATCCAACATGTTTCTATGGGCTTCCAGCGCATTCCTCAACCTTCCATAAACTTCCTATGGGATTCCAACATGTTCCTCTGAGCTTTCAATGCGTTCCTATGGTCTTCCAGCGTGTTTTACATGCTTTCAATGCCTTCCAAACACAGTAGGTTCCTCTGACTTCAACACGTTAGATGTGCTTCGATGAATTATTACGGGCTTCAACAGCATTTCTATGGGCTTCTAACACATTCAGTTCGATCAGATTCTAAGGGCTTGTAATGTGTCCCTACAGTCTTCTAAAGTGTTCCTATAGGCTTCCAAAGCGTTCTTATAGCTTTCAAACAACTTTTAGGGCCTTCCACCAACTTCCTATAGCTATCCAGAAATTCCCACACCTTGCGTGTTCTCATCCAGTTCAAAAGAGTTCCTTCCGACTTCTAATGAGTTCTTCCGGTCTTCAAATGCATTAGATGAGTTTCCACCACATTCCTAAGGCCACGAAATAATTTTCTATGGCCTTCCTAACAACTTCTTAAAGTTTCCAATGTCTTCCTACAGGCTTCCAATGGGGTTCCAATGCATTCCTATAGGCTTCTAATGGGTTCGTGCGAGCTTCCACAACATTCGAGAGCTTACATCTAGTTAGGAGCTTGCAATACATTCCTAAGGGCTTCACCACAAGTTCCTCTGAGGTTTCCAATGAGTTCCTATGAGTTTGCAATGCATTCCTATGACCTTGTAATAATTTCCTATTACTTTCCAATAACTTCTTGAGGACTTCCAACAACTTTCAAGACTTTTCAACAACTTCATATGATCTTCCAACATGTTCCTACTGACCTTCCAACAACTTCCTACGACCTTTTAATGTGTTCTTATATCCTTCAAACAACTTCCTAAAGCTTTCCAACAACTTCCTACAGCCTTTAAACAACTTTGTACTTAATTCCAACAACTTTCTAAAGGCTTCCAAGTGTTCTTACAGGTTTGTATATCGTTCCTTTGGGCTTCCAAGGCATCCGTCAGGGCCTCCAACAACTTCCTCACGGGTTCAAGCGCATTCCTGACCTTGTTTTTACGATCTTCTAATAACTTTATATGACATTCTAACAAGTTTCTACGACCTTCTAACAACTTCTTATGAGCTTTTAACAAGTTTCTATGACCTTCCATTAACTTCCTACGACCTTTCGACAACTTTCTATAGGCTTCCAATAACATCTTGTGATATTTCAATACGTTTCCGACGACCTTCCAACAACTTTCTCGACCTTTCAACAACACACTGCTTCCATGCATTACTACAGCCTTTGAATAACTTCCAGCGGGCTTCCATCACGTTCTTACATCCTCCTACTAACTTTGATACATTCCTACAAACTTCTTATGAGCTTCTAAGGGCTTCCAACTTGTTCCTACGACTTTCCAAAAACTTCCTAAGGCCTTCCAACAATGTCCTAAGACTTTCAAATAACTTCTTGTAACCTTCCATCGTGTTTCCACGAGCTCCAAACAACTTTCTGACCTTCTAACAACTTCCAATAGGCTTAATAAATTTCTATGGCCTTCCAAAGTGTTCCTACAACTTTTCAATAACTTCAAAAGGGCTTTCAACACATTACTATATCCTTCAACAACTTTCTCTGATCTTTCAACAACATCACGAGGCCTTCCAACCACTTCCTATGCCTTTCCAACAACTTCCTCGGAGCTTCAAATGCATTCTACTACCTTTCAATAACTTCCAGCGGGCTTCCAACAACTTGTGTATATATATATTTGTGTATAAATATATTGTTATTTTATAAGAGAATATATTTATGTATATATATAGTTTTGCGACAAAGATGGCCGTTTGGTATTTTATCATTGCCATGAAGGGTATTTTGATAATTATAAAATATGCACATTTGGGTAATTATCTTGGTATAAAGGTATTTTGATAATTAATGGATTAAGCGAGGGCATTTTGGCAATTAGTGTTATTGTGATGGGTAGTTGGCTAATTATATGGTTATGCATCTTTGTGAATGAACCATGTGCATACATTTGCATAAAAACTAATTCCAAAAGTTTTTGCATTTTTATGCAAAGGAACTGATTTTCCAAAGAGATTTATGTTTTAATAAGTGATTTGAAAAGTTATGGTCAAGCATACATAGGCACCTATCTGGTTGCAAGACCGACCGACCACAAGCGGCATGTGGGTCTCTTGAAGGCATGATGCCGCTGGCCTGTTGGACATGTGGGTCCCATGTGAATGCAATTTAATAGAGTGTGATGAAGCTTATGTGAGTTGTTAACCATTTTAGTAGAGGGCTATGAACTACTAGGTGGGAGTTTGGATTCCCGTATATGCACACATGCAAGCGTATGGGTGTATGTGGCTGGTTTCTTCCCCACTTGAACGTTTCTCTAAATGATGACTATTTAGTAGAGGGTCCATCAACTAGTAGGTGGGAGTTTTGATTCTGTATGTAAGCATATTGGTGTATCGTGATTTATACGACACTTATGATGGGTTCCCATAAGCAGCGTTTCTACAAGCTTCTAATGTGTTCGAGTGACTTTTCTACAACTTCCTACTACCTTCCAATAACTTCCTATGGGCTTCAATGCATTCTATGAGCTTCAATGCATTCCTACAAGCTTCTCAAGCCATCCTATAACCTTCAACACATTGCTCTGGGCATCAAATCGTTCCTATGGGTTTCCAATGCGTTTAGATAAGCTTCCAACACATTCCTATGGGCTTCCAGCGAGTTCCTACTGGGCTTACAATGCATTCTTATGTGCTTCTAACTCATTTCTATAGACTTCTAATGTATTCCTACGACCATGCAATGACATTCTATGGGCTTCAATGCATTCCTATGTGATTCTCAATGCTGGCTTACAATGCATTCCAATGGGCTTCAATGCATTTCTAAGGGCAACAAACAACTTCCTATAGCCTTCCATAAACTTCACAGATCTTCACTTGACTTCACGAGGGCTTGAAGCGTATTCTTATAGGATTCAAATGTATTCCAATGCATTCATAGCCTGAAAACCTTCCTACGTATAATGCGGTATCATCGGCTTCCACCATCTTTTAACCTTTAGCAACTTTTTATGGCCTTCCAACAACTTCCTTTATCCTTCCAAAACTTCATTCGACCTTCCAACAACTTCTTATAGGCATTTAAAGCATTTTGACAGCTTCCAATGTGTTCCTATAGGCTTCCATTCGCGTTCTGACGTGATTCTATCGCGTTCCTCGACATTCAATAACTTTCTACTTTTTACCAACAACTTTCTATAGGGTTCAACGCCTTCCTACAGGTTTCTAATGCGGCTCCTCACGAGTTCCAATGCATTTCTATGGAAGCTTCTAACACATCGTTAAGGGCTTCTGAGGCTTCAACAGTTTTCAATGCTTTACGATGGGTTTCCAAAGCATTCCTATGGGTTTTAGGTGAGTTCTTAAGGCCTTCCAATAACTACCTCGACCTTCCAAATCTTCCAGCGACCTGATAACAATTTTCTAATGGGCTTGAATGTTCTTATAGCCTTCACAACTTCCTACAACCTTCCAACAACTTCCTTTGATCATCCAACGAGTTCTCCACGAGCTTCCAATGTGTTTGTAATGACCTTCTAATGCATTCATATAGCCTTCTAACAAGTTCCTGACCTTCCATATATTTCTATAGGCTTGAATAAGTTACTACAGGATTCCAATAGGTTACTATGATATTTCAATGTGTTCCTATAGATAACACAACTTTAAAAAATCTTCTTACCTTCTACCAACTCCCTTTGGTTTCCATTATGTTCCTATGAGATTCCATTTCATTCCTCGGTCTACTAACACCTTTCTCTCTGGCCTTGCAAGAACTTCTATATGACCTTCCATCAACCACCTACACCAAACTTTCCAGCGCATTTCTGGATTACGGCAGCGCTTCCAACATGTTCATGTGGGCTTGTAATGTGTTCCTCACGAGCTTCCATCAACGTTTCTCTGACTTTCTAATAACTTTCTACACCTTTACAATAATGTCATTTTGGCCTTCCAATAACTTCCTACAATCTTGTAATGTGTTCCTTTAGCCTTTCAACAACTTCCAACTTCCTTTGGGCTTGAATATGTTCCCAACAAGTTCATATGGGCTTCAATGCATTCCAACCACTTTCTAATAACTTTCTACAACCACCCAACAACTTTCTACTACTCAACAATATTTAATGACTTTCCAATAACTTCCTACAACCTTCCAAAACAACCCACGGCCTTTCCACAATTCCTATGACCTTTTTGAGAATTTCCTTGACTTCCAATCTTCTTATGACCTCTAGCATGAAATGCATTCTTACAGTCATCCAATAACCTCCTACGACCTTCCAACAACTTCTTTTACATAATTAATTATGGTTTGATGAAATCTTAAATACCACACATCTAGAAGACTGTTTAAATCTTATATTGATCTTTTGATTTTGTAAACTTATAGGCTGTTCCACGTAGATTTCTTTTTCTAAATCTCCATTAAGAAATCACGGTCTTTACATCCTTTTGATGTAATTGCAAGTCTATGTGAGTTCCAATTTCTAGAATCAATGAATAGATGCAAACCTTACAATCGGAGAAGATCTCTTACACAATTAATACCTTCTTACTAAATGTAGCCTTTTGCTAGGCTAGGTCTTGTAACTATTGTACCATTAAGCCTTACGTTTAATATTTTATACCCATTTTATTCCTACGATTGGGTCATAAATCAACTAAGTCCCAAACATGATTGACTCTCATGGAGCCATCTCTTATTCCAATGCTTTAATTTAGTGTTTTATAGCATATGACATGGATCCTCATCAATATTTTTAGACTCATCAACATCATACCTTTTAAGCATAAAAACTTCCCCTTCAATCATAAAATGGCGATGAGGAATTATATTGTGACTATTTCATCTAGTTAGTGGATCATTAGGAACTAATTCAACATTTGGATCAACCACTTGGTGTAGATGGTGGTGGTTCATCCTTAGACACTGATTAGGAGTCACTATAATGTCTCTATCTTCTAACTCTTCAATTTGAACTATTTTATCTATGTCACCTTTTAGGAAATTCATATTCTATGAATATGATATTTTACTCTAATTCAATCATACTCATATCTATATGTTCACCAATAAAACATACCCTTTGGGTATTGAATTATCTTATAAAGATACACTTTTTACTCTTTGATCTAATTCTATTTTTACTTGATGTGTTGTGAACATATACAGTCGCGTAGCCTATATACTTAATTAAATGCCCACAAATTCAGTCATTTCAACTCTATATAGACTATGGGCCGGAAGAAAGCCTAAACTAGGTCATTTTACAACCATGGAGTTCAACTGCATATGTTCATGTCCCATCAAATAAATATAAATCTCGTCCATAATTCATATGGTTAAAATGATTGATTTTTGTATAATAAGTACATAAACCAATTAACTAATACATCCTTGTCATGAGGAGATTTGACACATGGCTATATAGCTAACCATTTCCAATAAGGTTCGA